>JANIPN010000219.1:2427151-2437621 GCA_027478595.1 Erythroxylum anguifugum
AAGTTTCCAAACAACGACTACAAATGATGAGGGATGATGGGTGGCAGTCCTTATTTGATGAAACATCTTCATTTTGTAAGAACCATGATATTGCCATTCCAAATATGGATGAAAATTTTGTACATCGAGAAAGGTCAGGCGAAATGCACAAAAAATGACGAATTTGCATCATTATCAACTAGAATTATTTTACACTATGATTAATATGCAACTTCAAAAGCTCAACAATCACTTCAATGAGGTAATACCAAGTTGCTTATTTGTATGGCATGCTTGAATCCAAATAACTCTTTTTATGCTTTTGATAAGCAAAAATTAATTCAGCTTACTAAATTTTATCCTTTTGATTTATCTAAAGTAGAGCTTATTACTCTTGATGATCAACTTGATAATTATATTGTTGATATGCAATCTGATAATCAAATTTTGATATTAAATGAGATTATTGATCTTGCCAAGAAGCTAGCTAAATCAAAAAAGGATGTTATGTACCCTTTGGTGTTTTTACTTATGAGATTAGCTTTGATTTTGCCTATTGCTACTGCATCGGTGGAAAGAGCATTTTCTGCGATGAAGATATAGTGAAAAATCACTTGCGCAATCGAACGAGAGATTATGGGATGAATGACTGTTTGATCACATAAATTGGGAAAGATATCTTCAATAGTATTGACAATGAGAAAATTTTACAGCGATATCAAAATATGAGGACTCGTAGCGAACGATTGTAATAAGTTATATGTAAGAAGCTCAAGACAATAATGTAATTTTTTGTTTATCAAATATACAAATATTTGTATCTTTTTCAGTAATATAAGAATACTTTAAATATTTTGCCCCCACTCAAAATAACTTCTGGATTCGTCTCTGTATGCTCCCTCACTCTACCAACTTGACCACCCCCTAGGGGCTTTAATTTAAGTAGTTGCATACCTAAAGATTTTATTTTTAATTTAATATTTAAAAGATAAACGAAAATTTTTTATATTAAAAAATTATATTACCTTACAATCTAATATGTAACATGGAGAATTTAGCAACTTATTTTTGACACATTTTAGTCGGTCATTACATGTAAATTAAGACATATCAACCTTGCACAAGTTACAAAGAAAAAGTATTCATAAAATTTGTAATATTCTTAAAGAAAGTATGCATTTAAAAGATAATATATATAAATTTATCAATAAATAAAATTTCCGACTGTTGTTAATAAAAAACTGGACCGAAAGTTAAACTGGTAAGACAAGAAGGTTAAGGTTTAAAAGGTTCAATTGGAATTAGACCGTTATAAAATCAATTAAAGATTAAGTAAAAATAAAGAAATTGAAATATGATTAAAAGAGATTGTCCTTACCTATCGAATAATTGAAAGTTAAACTGAAAAAAATTATTATCTTTCAATAAAAATATATTGTTAAATAAAAATTAATTGGTATATTTTGTTTGATAAAAACTTTTTAATTTACAAAAATTGATCGAATAATTAATAAATTGATCGGTTTTTAACAACAATATTTATTAAGATAAATCGAACCAAAAAGTTAAAAACCGAATTACAAATTAAAACCGAATGGTTGGATATTTCGATTATTGTTTACAGTATCATATAAACTAACGGCTGCATACATGAGGGAGGTTCGAACCTGACCTCACTTAAGCCAGGAGAGCCCTTTATCGACTCGGAAATTATTAGTAATCACTAATCACTTACACAAAGGGGCAGTAAGCAAGATTAAGTACGGCAATTAAGTTGTTGACTAAACAGAAGCGTCCGTACCATAGTTCCCCTCTTGGGTTTTCCTAATCCACCAAAATTATATTAACTCGTCTCTCTACATCTCTTCCCCTATATATACACTCACTATAATTAAACCTTCCTCACATGAACGGAAAAATCAATCGTCGAACACATCTCTGGTAACCTTCAAACCCTGACTATGAAAATACTGAGCTCAGGCGCATTTTCACTATCAGGGCTAATCATGTGCAGTGTTTCAGAGTCCTTAGAACCAACGACGTGTTGAAAATGAGCCCTTATGTAGGCAATCTCTGAATCTTGTCCCTCAGTCTCTGGACTTCCCGGAAGAACACCGGCTCCCATTGAAACCGGCCTGAGAATCTCCATAACGTTCAAATCCTCCGGCGTGGCCTCTCTTTTAACTGCGTACCCGACCTTCTTGCCATTGCAATACATGGTCCACAATGGTTCGTCTAAAAGCCTAGTCTTTTGTTTATCGAGCCTCTTCTCACATTCCAGGGCGATCCTCACCATCCCAGCTCCCATTTCCTTCTGCAGCGTGTTGGTTTGCATGGCGAGCTCAACAACCGTGGAAGGCAAGCATCTAGAGTTTTCTTGCAGCGACAAGCTTGCCCTCCCTTTACGATAACCGAACAAGGTTCCGGTGACCCGAGTGCCTGATAAACGACTGTCCTGCAAGCTCCCGTTTAGAACAGGCATTTTGCATACGGGTGTGATGATAGGGAAAGACCGAATAACCGAGCGGAAGACACGACCGACCTTGGTTCTGCTCTTCTTCTTTTGGGATGGTTGGACAAGAGATAAGGGTTGGTTAGTTGGTGGTGGTGGTGGTGTTGGTGGCGGCGGATGTTCGTTGCTGCGTGTTTCCGATGAGTCGTTAGAGGAGGCAGAGCTGTTTCGAGGAGTTGGTTCATCCATTGACGGAAAGGGATAAACCAGGGAAGCCCAAATGCCATCAGGCATTGGAGACACACACAGAGAGAGCCGTACAAGACGGAGATGATAGAGAGAGAGACAGAGAGAGAGAGAAAGTTTGGAGGGTGGCAGAAATGGGGACCTTGGTTGGTTGAGTCTGGTAAATATTGGTGGTAGAGAAGGAATAGCTATTAATTGAGTCGATGGTAAATGATAAAGTGCATTTTACAACAAAATATAAATTAAAATTAAAGCACAATCTTTAAAATAAAGCTCAACAATTATTTAAACATTTAAATTAAATTTTAATAAATGAAAATTTAAATTAATTCATATTTTAAAAATAAAAATAAAATTCACTATCCCAAGCTATTATTTTAATTAATCAAAAAGTAATCATAATATCACGTAATAGTGAGATATATTTTTATAAATTTTTTTAATTGTGAGTAGAGTGGAGGGTATGAGATTAAAAGGTTCTGTGTTTGAATCCCCCGCTCTTTCAATCAAGCCTGTCATACGAGAATTACCTAGTGTAAAGTACTCGATTAATGTAATTTGTAGATTATTGTGTCAATTCAAAAGTTTATCCAGTGCGTATCTAAATGATAACAAACGCGGATTTCTCGTTCAAAAAAACCCTTTCATCACACATTCTAAATTGTTTCGGTTTTAATGTTCAAATTTAAAAAAATTGTTTAAAATAATGTCAATAATTTATTGATAAAATAATACTAATTTATTAAATTTAAATAAAATAATTTATCCAATGAGTGATTTAATAGGAAATAAGAATTGACTTAAATGATAGTTAATTATTATCAAATCATTATACGATAATCCAGCTAGATGGAGGCTTTTCCGCGTCACGCAGGCCGCGTGATTACTCTGCAGCTGTTTTGACGTGATCGATACAATCTGGATGTGTCTGCACCGTTTACTGTGCTCCCCACGTGATTAATCGTGTGGTGCAAGTGGACCGCTTGTCTTTTAACATGGTCGGGAACACAGGCGCCCGTTGGCACTTGACGTGCACGCCCCAATTAATATTAATTGTATATAACAAGTTTAATTTTTAAAATAGTTTAATTGTATATAACAAGTTATACATTTTGAATAAATAATTTAATAAATAAATAAATAAATAATTTTAAAATTAAAGAATAAATTCAGCTCAAATGATTGATTATCAACTTTTAATTTAAAATAGACCTATAATGTAATGATTATTATTCAATGAATTGATAATTTGAAATTAAATTTGAATGATAATTCTCTCTCTTTCTCACACACACACACATATATATATATATGTATGTATGTATGTATATATTGTGTGCCTCCTAAGAGGTGGTAGAGTTGGTGGAATAGGGAGTACGAAGCCAAAAGATCCTGTGTTCAAATATCCATACCTACGCTCTCTAGATCGAGCTTGTCGTATATAATTTATCTAGTATGGGATACTCAATTGGCGTAATTTACAGGTTATTGCGTCAATTTGAAGGTTTACTTAGTGTGCATCTAAAAGATAGTGGTTACGGGTCCCTTTGTTTAAAAATAAGAAAAAAGTATTTTATGAATTATAACAAATATTGAGGGAAAAATGATGGTTTAGTTAGCAAACCAACATTTCCTTTCATCATTATTATACATAAATTGGTTAAAAAAATATATTATTTCACAAAAAGAAAAGAGAGCGATTTGGATTTTACTCCCTAACTTGGACTTTCATAAAATAACCCTAAATTACATTGGGTTTGAAAACTAAAATTTTTATAAAAAATCTCTTAATAAATATTAACTCAATATTTGTATTAATTGAGTAATTTTATCAAATTTAAATAGAAAACTACACACTTTTTTTTAAATATTATCATTGATCAATGCTTTAAAAACTGAACCAGAAGTTAAACCAATAAGACAAAAGGTTTAAGTTTTAAAAGATTCAACTGATATTAGAACGTCATAAAATTGGCTAAAGATTGAATAAAATTAAAGAATTTGAAATGTGATTGAAAAAGATTGTTCTTATCTATCGAAGAATTTGAAGTTTAATTTAAAAAAGAAAATTATTAAATAAAAATTAATTGATTTATTTTAGTTTATAAGAACTTATTAACCTATAAAAATTGACCGATTAATTAATAAATTAATCAGTTTTTAACGATAAGAGTTATTAAAATAAATCAAACTGAAAAGTTAAAAATCGAACTGAAAATTTAAACGGTTCAAGATTTTTATAATTAAACCAGATCGAATTAGTTTTTTTATAATTATATTAAGTCAAACATATTGTTAAATGCTTCTAGACTATTCTAATTTATGTTAATATTTTCCCCCTATTTCCCTTTCATTGAAAATTTTGTCAAATAAACTCACTTTAAAAAGTCAAAATAAGAAGCGCGTGAGTTGAAGTCTCACCTGTGACGAAGTCGGCCCAGTTCAGCTAAAAAGCAAAACCGGCTCTGTTGTTTCGTGTTCGTCTCTCAAACTCTCATTGTTTCTCTGATCTTACTTCTATTCTGCAAGTCTCTGGTTTGGTGTGCAGAGACCATGTATGAGTTTGGAGATGAGCTGACGATAGAGAGCTATAGAATTCCATGGCTTATATGGATTCAACTACTAGTTCTGTTCCTTCTCATCTTTCTTCTCTTCTGTTTCAGTTTCTCTGCGTCAGATTCTTCAGATACCAATTCATCTTCTTCTTCTTCCACTGGATCGCCTTCTACAAGCGGTCTCTTCATGTCTCATGATCCTAACTTAGACAAGTCGGTTCTCAAGCTCACCAACTCCAGAACAACAGCAACTACAGTCACGAACCGTTACCGGCAGACTCAGGTTGTTGTTCTTTTGACGAGACCCTTTTTCATAACTTCCTTCTCATCATCTTTGATTAAATTGCTGCTAAAACTGATGACCATTTTGGTTGCAATGTCATTTGACTATGTTGTGCGCACTTTTTTTTTTTTAATATATACCATAAGTTTTCAAATGGGGTTAGTTCTGAAACAGTACAACGATGGAAAAATTATCAGGGGGTTAACTCAACATCCTTAAAGTGTAAACTATCAAAAAGAATTGATCTTTGCTTCAAAACCAGGAAGTTTCAGGGTAAAGTTATATAAAGAAAGGATCTTGGAAGTTGGAAAAAAGCATAATAGTTGCTATTACCTTGACCAATTTTTGACGGCTTCTGTGATGTTCTTGAAGGAACCTAATTAGATAATAATCATGACATGGCTAGATGCTAATTTTTTGGCGTAGTTAACGGTATTATGTTCAATGTACTCGGCTTTAACGGTTACAATTGCTCCACCGGCATTTTCACCAAATCTGGCTTTCTCTTAGGTTGCCAGAGATTGTCCAAGCTGACCTGTATATTTGATCTTTTTTATGAGTACTTGGCATATTAAGTAAAATGGTTTAGAGGTAAGTGGGGTTTTAGGAGCTGTTCTTTATCCTGATTTTGTTGGTGTTTTGGTGGAGAAGGTTGTGAGATATATCAAGGGTTAGTTCATTATCGATTTGTGCATTTAAGTTCTGATTTTGTTATGGAAAAATGAAAAATTATGCCAATAACATATCCTCCATTGTTGTTGTTGACTCAAGAACCAGGGAAGGTTATGCAGTTTTGTATATCAGTAGTAGATGGCTTTATCTTTGCATTATAAAATATGGAGAGGGGATCAGAACTGAAATAATAGAAGCTCATCTATGAGCTTATAAAGAGTGTTATCATGCATTGGTTTATTGAGTTGGATTGTTTTGCTCGTGAACTATGCTTGCTTCCATTGTGGATTACTGCTACGTTTGGACAAAATGGCTTGGACCTTACCGAGCCTTCAAGCTGCAATTATGCTATTCCAAAGACTTCTAGTTTATAGCTGTGATGGTAATGTAAAAATCCACTGATATGGCTTAGGTGACACAATCTGGAATTTGGAATTGTGGTGGAAGTTTGAATGCTTTCGACTCAGGCTGAGGAGGGTCCTGGTGACACATTTGTTTATGTATTGATACAAGAAACTTATTTCCTTCTGAATTTGGCAATGAATTTGTACTAACCATTTGTGAAATATTTACAGGCAGGAGAAACTCAAAGAATAAAGGGAGAGAGAACCACAAACATTGACAGAAGAATTGTTAGAGACGACCTTGCTTCCTCTTCAGAGGATACGAACTTTATCGATTACCATCCCTGCAACTATTTTAGGCTTGCTAAACTTGCATTTCTCAAGTGTTTTGGGTTCGATCACATCTTGGATAATTCTTCGAGCTCGGACGAGGGGAGGAGAGAAAGAAGATAATGTAATGTTCTGCATTTCAGATTTCACTTGCTTGTACTTAACTAGCCAGTGTTGGATTTCTCAGTTTTTTCAGATGTCCTGGTGCAGGAAGCTTGTGATCCCAGGAAGGAAGATGGTGAGACCAAACATGTTTAAACATCCACGATCGATCGATTATAATTCAAAGCAGTCGACATCCAAAACCAGGCTAAAACTAATCAATTCGAGGAGGGAAGCTAAGTTCCAGCCTTCCAGGTTATAAACTTCTCAATTTTGTGGTAGCACAAAATGTGGTGCTAAGTACAGCAAAAGAATGGTATATACGTAGAAGGAAAGTTGAATTCATTCTTCATGTAACATTTGTTTTGTTATTATATTTTTAATTAAAGTTTAAGAAAAAAATAAAATTATAAAGACCTTTTAAAGTAATTTTAAAGTATAAATTTTTAATAAATTATAAGAAATATTTTATAATTTTTTAATAAATTATAAGAAATATCATATTTTTATATAATATCATATTTTATTTTAATAACAAAATGTCTTTTAAATTTAATAAAAAATTTCCAAATTTATATATTTGGCATCCACCAGTAAGATAAGAGGTTTAAAAGATTCAATTCACATTAGACGTTTATAAAATCGATTAAAGATTGAATAATATTAAAAATTTAGAAAATGATTAAAAAACTGTCTTTACCCATTAAAAATGCCAATTTCAATTGAAAATTGAGTTTGTTAAATGAAATTAATTGATTTATAAAAATTGATTAATTTATAAAATTGACTGATTAATTAATTAATTAATTTTTAACAATAAATTTGTTACAGTAAATCAAAATGTAAAATAAAAACGAACTTTTAACAATAAAGTTATTACAATAAATCAAATTGAAAAATAAAAAATAAACCGAAAAATTAAATAATTCAAAATTTTGATGATTAAATAGGTTAAGCCAATTAGTTTTTTTAATTTGTATTTACCCATCAAGAATGCCAAGTTCAATTGAAAAATGAGCTTATTAAACGAAAATTAATTGATTTATAAAAATTTATTAATTTATAAAACTGACTGATTAATTAATAAATTAATTAATTTTTAACAATAAAGTTATTGCAGTAAATCAAATTGAAAAATAAAAAATGAACCGAAAAATTAACTGATTCAAAATTTTTACAATTAAATCGGTTAAACCAATTAAATTTTTTAATAATTCAAGAAAATGAAGACAAAAGAGAAGAAGTTCGTCACTAAGAGAGTTGATAACTTTTTCTATAGAAACTATGACTCATCTTTTGTAGGCATTTGTATTAAAAATCATTAGCTTTGCATTTCACTTTCAAATTTACATGTTATCATGAGATATATATATTTTTATAATTATAACTATTTTTCAAACGTGTTTTAAATACAAATTAATATTTTATTGATTACTTAAGTGTTATAATAAATTAATGACAAACTAAAGATATTTGATAATTATATTTTTAGATATAATGATTATTTTTCTTTTAATTTTGATTTTAATATTCATATTTATAACCATACATGAACTTATCTCCATATAAAATTTTAATTAGAGGGTACTAACAAATATCGAAAATATATAACTATTGCTTTTTATAAATATTTAAAATATAAATTTAAGACACCACAATAATTTATTAATTACTTGAATGTAATAATAAATTAATTACAATATAACTGGTTAAAAAGTACATAAATAATGAACTGAAGAAGCTAATTTAATAATTTATATTTTTGATTAAAATGATTATTTTTTCTTTTATGTTTGAGTTTAATATCCCATATTTATGATCATAGATGAACTCATCTCCATGCGAAATCTTATTTTAACTATTATGGAAGAACATAACAGCAGAGAGTAGTAATAAATATGGTGGCAGGTGTGTCTTCAGGATTTTTTATGTCATGTTGGTGAACTGCCATTAATGCAACCGACCTAAGATACCAGCGAAGAAGAAAGAGAACAGAAGAGGAAAACAATGGAACGTTCAAGTTCCAGGGAAGAGATCAACAGAAGAAGAAGAGAGGAAATCTACTGTCTTGACAGTCCCTGTTGCTATCTGTGTAACAAGCTTGTTCAGGCCATCATGAAGTGCCTAGGAGTTGAGATTCATGAGCAACCTGCATCTTCGCCTTCATATACCCGAGAAGAAAGCTTTTGGAAAACCAATGTAATCCCACTCTGACTGTCTCTTTCTTGAATCTTTCAGATACCCTTTTGAGCATTTTTCATGAACCGTAATGCAGGAGGAGATGGAAGAAACAGGTGCATCCACAAGATCGATAGCAGCAGTTGGAAGAAGACCCACAAGACCACCTGTAAGCACTGGAAGCGGAGGTCAAATAAACTAACTCTACTTGGTTGTGTTCTTGATCACTTCCTATGAATTTAAGTTTCTTTGTGTTGCTGCCTAAGTTCTTGTTTTCTCGAGCTTTTCTTGTATCATATATAGTTTAAATTGCATGCATTGAACACCTACTTCAGGTGGTATGGTTCTTAGAATCCGAGTTTGTTCATTTGCGAGTTCATCATACGTAATGTAAATTATTCAACTTAAAACCAGATTGATAATTTTATTTTATCGAGTCTTTTATACTCCTTTATCTATTGCAATAATAAATATTTGCAATTTTATGGTAAATATGTTATCTTTAAATATTGCAATAATAAATATTTGCAATTTTATGGCAAGTATGTAAGCCTTTTCTCTTGTCTTTAAGGCCCTGTCTGGTTGAGAGATTAGGGATGAAATGTAACATACTTTCATCGTTTGGTTGATGGTTTCATTATGGAATGGAATAGAATGAGATAGAAACGGAAGGTTTCATATTACGTTCTATTCCATTCTAAACAGTAAAATAAGAAACCTCTGATTCGGAAGATTTAGAATGGAACATAAACTAATAAACATATACTATCTAATATACTCTCAATAATTTTTCTTACCAATTATTTCTTCTAACCCTATCCAAACTCATTTATTATTGTACATAAGCTTATCATAGATAATAGTCATTTATTATACATTCCATTCCATTCCATCCATCTTCCAAACAAATTTCACTACATTACGTACATTATGAATCGTTCTATCCCTTCCAAACAACTTTTAACTATATTACATTCCATTCCATTATAAATTATTCCGTTCCGTTCTATTCTATTTCATTAATTAATATCCAACCAATCAGAGGCTTAAGGGATAAAATCATATGAGAGACATTAAACATATAAATTATTTTTTTAGCTTTATTCAATTTTAATTTTTAAAAAGTGGAATATAAATACTAAATTTTAATTATTAACAAAATAACTCAAAATTAAATTTTCCGTTAATATGAATAATGTGACGAATTACATCATATTGGTATTTTTGTTACGTGGTTAATTTTATTATTTAACAAATTACAAATATTTAAAATTAAAATAATTATACATTTCTTCATATGTTTTACTTCATAATTAATTTAAAATTTAT
>JANIPN010000219.1:2437721-2452356 GCA_027478595.1 Erythroxylum anguifugum
ATGTTTTACTTCATAATTAATTTAAAATTTATGATAATTTTAATTATTAAATAGTAAAATTTACACGTGACACAAATACAATACGTAACAATAATTGACAAAAATACTAATTTATGTAGTTCATTACGTGAACTTAATCTCTGACTTTTTTTTACTAGAATTTAAAGTCTAAATTAGTATGACAAAATTAAATAAAGTTTGAATTTTTTTTAATATAATTAACCTTAAATTTTACTACAATAGAATTCACAACAATTATAAGTTATTAAGTATTATATAAAGTTTATACATTTGGGATAAATCACTTTGACAAAGATAATTAATATAATCTGTACTGAGGTTTACAGGTCTAGTGTTTTAGGTGAGCTATCTTAGGTGCTTGATTGGTATCAGTTTATAGTGAAAAATCCAAACGATACAACCAAGTTTCGGTGGGTTAATGGGGCGGTGGTTGGGTGAGGTACGAGAAAGTTTGTCATGTTCCAATTGCCTTGGAGTCGTATGTCCTTTTGCTCCCCAACATAATGTCTGCTTTTGTTCTGTTCCTTGGATGGTGCTTTTACAAAACTAGGTTCAACAGATGATAACCATATGGACTGCAGGACTTGTCCCTTCATATTGTCTTTAGGTCAGATCTAAATACTTAACCTCACTTGTTAAGTACTTGTAAATACTGCTTCCTGTCATCTCTAGTGGTTCACTTTTTCACTGAAGGTGATACAATTTGGCACTACTTTTCACGTAGATCACCACCTTCACTTGTGAAAACTGAGCAAATCTTTATGCCATGTCACCATTTCAGTGATTTTTCTCAGGGAATTGTAAACGAAAATTACATGTTCAAACGTAGTACAAATACACAACAGAGAATGTAAAGATATTGTGCAGTTGTTATACATTAACTAGTCTGCCCAGACCATTTGTTACAGATTCAGTTCCTCTCGTTTGAAAAATGCTCACAAGTTGGCAAGCAAGTAGGGGTTTAACCCTTTAAAGATGGCATGCCGAGACTTCACAAGAACAAGACTGATCAATCTAACCACATTATCCCTTTAGATTGTTCCTTGGTCTCCATTTTGAAAAGAACCAGTCATTAAGTAAAGCCTGAGGTCAAAATCAATCACCTGGTAAACGGTTAAATTCAGTAACCTATGTTATGATCTTCAACGAGGACACAATTGCTCATAATCTTTCATTATGGATATTGATTAACACTTTAAATCAACTAATGACTGCCAAAACACCATTGCTAATAATCTTTCATTATGGATATTGATCAACACTTAAAATCAACAAATGACTGCCAAAATTAGCAACACCAGATTGTCACACGGTGACAGTACTGTATAACAAGAAGATAACACTGATGGTCAACTTTCTGTGACCAATTTCATGTGGGAATATCTACTAGAGATGATGCAGATTGCACAAACAAATCTGACTGGTAAAACTGAATATCTCAATTTATTTCTTAAGCCACAGTAATGGATTTGCAAGCTTGTGAATCTAACTTCCAAAAGTTACTACATCTTACATTAAGAAACTCAGAGAAAGAAAGAGAGTTTATGAAATTGTTAGCTCGTGTGCAAGAGAACTTATGTGAAGGAAGGTACGCAAATTGTAAAGCCTATAAAAGTCCACAAGCAGGAACAATAAGACCTGACAATTGAAGCCTATTGCAATGACCACAATATCTCAAATAACAGATCATCCCAAAAGTCTACTCAAAATTTAGATAAGAAAAGCAATATATACAGAAAGCAAATCTGATGTTTCTCACCGTAAGGCTTATATCAATGGTTCTATTGCTTGGCTCTCTTAGCAAAGAAAGCAATGGTCATCCTGGAAAATTTGCCAAGTATTAGAAATATTTGAAACAGTGCACGGCCTTTCACAATCCCCTCCCTTATGCCTCTGGCAGTCCTAGCCACTGCCGGTTCACTTTTCTCTTTTCTCGGAGCGGTTACCATCTGCAATGAAGCTAACCAAGTAAAGATGGAGTAAAATTCATTGCACTAAATAAACCAAATACAGAGACTAAAAGAGGATTTGTGATAAGATTAAGATAAGAAGACAACCTGGGGGAGCCATATTGGTGAATTGGCGAAGCCTCTCCTCAGCTACACGAACTGCTTTGGTGGAGCTTTTAACACCTCGAGTAATCTCCTGCCTGTAGTAAAAAAAGTAAAGATAAGAACTTTGCAACAACAATTGCTGATATCAACAATAAAAACATTTGTATTTTCAGGGGAAATGCCGACCCAATATCACTGAGTTCCATTGTCAGGTCACTGATCTCCATGCCCGATAACCGAACAGCAGCCATAGTACCAGGAAGCTCTTCTCTGGTTACATCCATCAGCTTCTCAAGCGACTCTGCTGCTCTCTTGAACGCCTTCGAGAAGGAAATTGATTCTTGAATATTAGGTAGAAAATCTAGAAAAGGTTCTCAATGTGCATAGGCAAAATTGCTTACCAGAAGAGTTGGGATAGCAGACAAAAAGAGCCATGTTGCCGAAACAGCCGTCTGAAGAAAAACAACTGAAATAAAAGCTAATCTATCACAAGAAACAAGCATGTAGCATGTTGATTCTTAAGTGTTTGTAAAAATGCCTCCAAGAATCAACGAAATGACTTCTCCACTTTCCCATTCCTCATTTCCATACATTAAACACACTTCCGAACCAGAAATCTTTTTATTTCCAAACGAGGGTTATGCAAAGAAAGCTAAATTCAACAAAAGAAAGAGCAGGAAAAGCAAACAAACAGATTCGTATTTACCGCACAAGCAACCACAATGAGGAAGAGGATGTGACGTTGAGTGAGGCGAAGCACAGGATGAGAAGAAGCTGGCGGTGATCCAACGGACGCGGTGTATTGAGAATAAGCCGATGGAATCTCTGATGCTGATGCATCTTCTGCTACCGTAGAGCGGCATTGCACGACCAGAGGAGAGAAAGGACGCCGGGTCGGCGAACGGAGACTGTAGGAGGAGTAGGAGGGTGAGTGTAGACGTAAATGGAACTTGAAAATGGGGTTTATGGTGGGACTGCTAGGCAACCATAGCTTCAAACTACACATTTCCTCAGATTTCTCGCAGACCTGACCACGTGCGTGTGGTTATGTGTGTGTGAGTGCGTGCGGAGAAGAAGGTCATAGTTAAAACATTGGGCTTTTCGCTGTTTATGAGAACAAAGTTGGCAAAAGTTTGTTATTTCGTACCTTTCTCAACTTAATAAAGACAAAGCTAAACTAAGCTTATATTTAGTTGAGCTTGTATCAATAAAATTTTTATCAGTAGAGCCTTTTTTTGTAGATTTTTTTAAAGAATTTTTTAACTGTTTACCTATCATTTAAAAAAGATTTTTTTTAAAGAACTTTATGCAGTAGATTATTTGACAATATTAAAATAAAAAATACTTTTAATTTTAACTATATTTTATTTTGTAATAAAAATTATTTATGCATATAAATATTATTTAAAGTATGTTAAACAATATGCAAAGCACAACATATTAATTATTATATAATTTTAAATCATATGAAACATAAATGAAAATATATCTAACCAAATCTTATATATATATATATTATAACATAAGTAAAACTAATAAAAAATAAATATTAAAGCACATAAAAAAAGTGAAATGATATTATATAAAAATGAGTTTGTCAGTATTGTGAGAATTATGTATAAAATATAAGGACAAAATAGACTAAAAAATAGACTCATTAATTGATCTTAAAAATATACCTCAAAAAATCATTTGAGTGACTTTTTTAAGAAACTCCAAATTTGAACTTCTTAAAAAGCTATATTTTAACTGCCAAAAAAGTCGTATCTTTTATAGAAGTACTTGTTTATTTTACAACCAAACACCTATTTTTTTTATAAAAACTTTTATGGTAGAAAAAAGTATTTATTGACCTGTCAAAAGCCGGTCCAAGCAGTCACTAATTAGCCCTTTAGGTTTAAAGTATCGAGTTGATTGAATTTTAAACTAAACTAGCTTGATCAAACTAAACTAGTCCATTAACTAATCCGATCATTCAAGACTTGACTATTATTAACTTCAGATCAAATTTAAACTAAATCAACTCGATCAAATCAAATTTACTGGTTAACTGTTTTGATCTATGAGTCCTCCCGAGGACAATGAAAAGTACACCAAAAATAGTCCATTTTGCAGAGCAGCCAACAGATTGACAGAGACAGGAGAAGAAGAATAGATTTACATTGCCATTTACATCTCATATTTACAAGAAAATTGCCTTCCCCTACAAAATTCTTAATCATAACTGTGAGAATTGTTCTTTCCAATCCCCTCCTAACTCTGATTACTACCCTCAGCAGTAGATAGATAATCTATACAAAAGCAAATACATGACCATCATTTTAATTTCTGTATCTCTAATTGAAACTATATTCATCTTTCTTGATCTGTTTTCTTCTCTTTTCTTTTGAACATCAGTCAAATCCAGCATTTTCCATAACCCTTTCCATCCCAGTAATCAGTGAACGGCCTTATCAGAGTCCATGGAAGTGAAAGAAAGAAAGATCTAGTTAACCAGAAAAAAGTTCTGATGACAGAGATCTCAAGTTCTCTCCTCACTAACCTTGATCACTTCCAGGACTGTTGCATTGCAGAAGAAACATCTCTGGCAATTCAAAAGATGCCTGGTTATGCAACTGTAACAGGACGTATGGGAACACGGGGCAAACTTCGCATCTGTTTTACATGTGTAACAGATGCAGCAGATGTCTTCAACATCAGTTTCTCCTGTGAATCTCAACCTTTCAAGTTGTTGCGTCTCAATCCGACTAATAAGCAGGCTTAAGAAATTCTCAAGTTGCCCAAGTTTCCCGAGATAAGCATCTCCACTGGACGATCCAGCCTAGCAAATATTGGCAATGGAATATTTGAGAGAACATATCAAGGAAACAAATTGAGCATGAAACTGTGAATTGTGAAAAAGAACCCTCAGGTAAGTACATGTAAACTGATCTAACAAGATTGTTTGGACATTTTTAGCAACCTTAAGAAAGAAAAACCTGAAACTGGTATTAATGAAAGAAATGTTGAAATGAATGCCACAACATGGTGGCAAACAATGATACAAGCAATATATATTGCAGAACACTATGAAATAGAAAGGCTACAGTTCCATCAAATGTTGATTAATCATCTCCCATCACATGAAGTTTGACCAAAAAGGTCAAAATTCTGTGAAGGAAGAAGATGCCTTTATCCGCCTTTAACAGATATGCACAATGACTTTCAGGACATTAATCTGAACATCCTAGTGCCAAAAGAGCAATTTCAACTTTTAACAACAAAATAAACCACAACTTTTTTGTTAACGAGAAAATGCATCCAAAACATAAAGTTTTCAACTATAGAGTCATCTTCACCAAGCAAAGGCATAAATTAGATGAAAAAGGTCCAAGCTGCTTGCAGCTGCACAAATCACATGCAACTACAAATTTGGTGGTCATGTGTAGAGGGTAATAAACAAGGTATCCTCATCATCATTATATGATAATCGCACAAAACTAATTACAAATTAGAGTTGACAAAAAACTAACCCAATTGTACTCCAACAGGTACTGAAATCCACAGTGCACTGTATCAGGACAATCCATGCTTGTGAAGACATCCAGAACGTCATTCTTCGGTCCACTTTCCATCTCTGTACTTTCATCCAGCAAATTTATCATGATCCCTACAAGAGGTGCCAATATCATGCCCCGGTTTACTTTTTCCATAGATTGACCATGTCGTCTAAGTGACCTGCACATAAAATGCCACTAGTGAGGGAGGATGTAACTAATAATGCTCTTAACAGTTTATCTCTCTTAACTAAAAATTAAAATACAAAGAAAAATTATCACCAAAAGAAGACCCTATATCTCATCCAACTTTGAAACTGGACAAAACATTGAAGCCCACAAAGATGAAGGAAAATTTCAAAAGAAAAAAAATTTCCTTGATAGGATCCAGTTTCTTCTATAATGTTCATCAAATCTCCAACTTTTGATGGGTCTATAACACATTTTCAGAAACATCTATATTAAACAAGAGGAAATGGAGTGAGAGGGTGGCAGGAAAAAGAAAGATCATTTTCATGGGAAGGAAATTTACAAGTCAAAAAACTCGGCATCTGCAGCAGAAGTAATGTTGTTAAGAATAAAGACTATTAATTCAGTTAGCCTCCGAAGATTTGTATCACTTCCACGCAGAAATGCTTGAGGGATCTCATGGGTACAGAACTCCAAAAGCCTAGCTAGATTGCAGGAAAGATCGTATATTACACAACATTTTCTCTGCTGAAACTCCAAAACCTGCAACAAAAGACAAAAGTTAACAGAGCAGGACGGGCGAAAAAAAGATTAAAACTACTATCGAACAGTTAAGCAAACGAGTAAACTTGTCCAAGTAATACTAAACAATAATCACCGCATCCATCAGACTTGCAAGAAATATTGTAATTGTATATGCAGAACCAGATACCAATCACCCATCCAGATCAACATAGGTAACATTAAATATCTGACATAGAAGAAAATTACTTGCATCAATATAACATACAATTGCATTTGCGGCACTCAAGCCATTGCCACTAAACAACTAAATCATATTACAATTTATATGAGATCTCTAGCTCTTACTTTCTCCAATCTAGTTTCGTTGTCCCTCGGTGATTAGATAAACTTCTCTTTAAAAGTGAAAAAAATCAAAATAAAAAAGCAGCAATGCAATCAAAGATCAGGGCCGAGATAATTTACTTGGTACTTTTCCTGCATTTCTCGAATTGAAACAGAGAATTCAGTCATTGTCCAACTGAGGGTATTAAAGAGGCGATTCAGAAAAGCAGAGAATAAATCTGCATTATTGATGCAGGCTTCCTGTAACAACTTCTGCACAAACAAAAGCCCATAGCAAGCCTATTGGTTAAGCAGAAAGAAAAAGTTGCAAAATTAAACAGAAAGAAAGTTGATATAAAACCTGAAAAACAATGGATGATGACGAGGAGGAGGATGATTCTCCATGTTTTGAAGAAACCTTGCACAACCGCAAAAGGATATTGGTCACTGGGATCCAAGATCTATTATCAAAAGCTGTCAATAAACCTTTTGGCATCCTTTGTGTGGCCGCTTCATTGTTCTCAAAAGCAGTCAGATATTCCTTGTACTGTACTAGGACTGATATAGATTGGAGAAGCAGATCTTTAAGATCTGCATTCAATATCCTTGCGTCATTGAAGTGAGTAACTACAAAAGTAACCTACAAATGACAGAAATAAATTAATGCTTAATATTCCTAAAATATAGATATTTTATTAGCCCATTAATGATAAAACTTTACCCAAACAGGAAAAAAGTACCATATACAACAGCTATAAAAACAATTAAACTGACAAGTCATCAGGTTGCATCTCTTAGAACATCATAAACATGTAATGATGACTTGGCTAGTTGAAAGAAACAAACAAAGGAAAGGTTTTTAATGTAAGAGTTCAACAGATCCAGCAGTTGAATGATGTAAGCTCGGAAGTAAAAGCTAATGAAAGAAGAAGAGCTGCATTAATTTTAAGATCTAGAAGAGTGTTAGGGCATTAGATTCACAGGAGATTTAGAAGGCACAACACACCTAGTCTTGCTGTTGTGGAGAATCATTTTATTGTACTCAACAGTATGTGAGCATGAAAATTACTCCCTCTCAACAGAGGTCTGGAGAACTTTATACCCTAATTGACACCCAATAACACTAACCAGCAACCAAAATTTAAATAAACAAATAAAAAACACAGAGGAAGAAAGCAAGGTGGAGACACTTACAAATGACGCCAGTCCTTGCTTAATAAGTATTGCAGAAGGAACAAATGGAGGATCACTCTTCCGCAACACATGAAAGCAGTCAACCTATATCAACAGAAAAGCACCGAGTAAGTTTAATACTAGCAATGTACAGCAACCCACATGTGTAAACACTTGTAACTTCTAAATGGCTAAACGCAGAATTGAAGATCTAGTATAGCTACTGGATTACCAATGCACACAGTAGATATCCACCAAAAAATCTCACGGTTTTACATAAAAAATGGAAATCCACCACATGAAGATGATAAAAATAGAATGAAATAGCCATCTAATAAATATAATTCTACAGCTGATGTGGCATGTTAGCAGCTTCATAGCAGAAAACATTTTACAGCTAGAAATAAGAAAAGATATTTAAAAAAATGACAGAGTTCAATGATAGAAGAGACCCAAAAGCAAGAAGTTCCATAACAAAATCACATTAATGGCAAAACTATCAGGCACAAGAGATTCAATACTTGGGGCATTACCCACTAAACATAATCATAAGGGCAGCAAGAAAGAGTAATTTGAATATTTATAGAAATCACTTCTATAACTTGAGATGAAACTAAAAACTAGGAAAGATAGAGCTATGACAACAGATACCCAATATTACTAATATAAATATCAGAAGAGATTATTTACCAGAGCTTCTAGATAAAATTCAGGGATATAAATGAACAAAAAGTCAACTTTGCTGAGAACCAAAAGCAGTTGGACAATCCACATGCATGTTGCATACATCCCTCTTTGCTTCCACCTTGAAAAAAGAGAGACCCGATACCTGCAAGGCATTCAAATAACTTTACAAGCAGAAACTTCATCACCATGTATGCAAAAGTACGGTTGAAAACAATGACATTTATTGCTCTCCTTCATCAAACAGGGAATTTAGGATAACTATATGCAGACATGCCTACAACCAATTGGTGAAGCTCCATTTTTCAAGGAGAAGTGAGAAAGGAAAGGTCATCAAAACATTTAATTGATTTTTAATGATGGCTACAAGAAAGAATTAAAATGATGAAACTGGGAAACAGATAAAAGAATCTCATGGTCATCATACCAAGCACAATGTCTAACACAGTCAATGACTTCTTCTCTATAGTCATTACGAGCTTCCTTCAAGCGCCTTAATTGCTCGCCACAAGCTCGTTCTCTTATTTGTTTATCAGTTTCTTCTAAAAGAGCTATTGATTGTGACTGATGAGACATGTAGTATGATGCCTGCAGTTAAAGAATTTCAGACTTCTTAGAAACATTTGAAAACAAAATGCTCCAATTTAGCAGGTTGAAAAGCCTAAGTACAAAAGTCATACAAAAAGAATATAGCACTCCGTTCATATTTAAATCAATATATCAAATACCACAATGTTTTGATGGGAAAATCTTGCATCTGAAGAATGTTTACCTGCTTAAAGTTAGGTGCAACACCTATGTGATACAACAACAGTAAAGTATCAAGAAGTTCTTCTTCCCTGAGAGTAGCCGAAGATGTACTACCCTCTCTGGGTGGAATCTTCCTAATTCGAACAGGGCAGTAACCAAGATCAGATTCAGATTGATCACTGGTACCAGGTTTGTCCCCCATCTCATCATTCATTCCTGCACTGCATTCTGCAGCAACATGTGCTGCCCTCTCTCGAATAGAGCTACAATGGGCACGCAAACCTTTAGCTTTATGCTTGATTGGAAGATTAGACAGTTTCGACAACTCAATGTCATAAGTTGAACAACAACATGGTTTCTGGGCAGTTCTATGAGTTACTCTTGTTTCTTCATCATCCATAAAACCTTCCTCCCAACGGATAATGTCCTCTTCCTGCTCAGTGACAGGATGGTATTTTGTTAAATGGTTAAATGATCCCCCGAGTCTAGAAATATCAATTCGATGAGGATCATTTTTTAGAAATAAATCCACAGGGAAATTTTGTTCACCGCCTCTATGAAGAAACCCAACATCATGTCCATTAGTGTCACAGCTTTTGGACCAACCACAAATGTCCTTCATAGTGAATCCTTCAGAGAGAAAATGAAGAATAACTGTGTACAAAGACAGAAGAACAGAGTTGCTTGAAAATCCAGAAGGTGACACATTTCGATCTGCTCCCCTGTTCTTCAATAAAACATTCTGTAGAAACGTCCTGAATACTGAACCAGGTAACTGTGGACATATTGTAGGCGGAACAAACTGTATGACCAATAGGCAGAGATCCCTTTGCTTCTCTTCAATCTATAAAGAAATAACTATAATCAGAATTCAGTTCAGAAAGAAGATTTCACAATATTTACCAGCAAAACCTAGGTGGTAATAGAATTTGAGGAGGTTCTGCTCAAGCTACTTTTAGAATATGGCTTGTCAATTGCTAAGTGAATGACAACCTAGAATAGAGAAGAAGGATCCATCCATCCAACCCCAACAAATTTATGTTTGAGACTCAATTGTCTTCATTTGGATTGAGCATAAAGTAAAAATGACATTTAAGATAATTAATGCAAGTGTGATCCAATTTTGATTATATTTCAAGTATAATGTCTGTTCATATATGTCATGTAATGTTCTAAGCATCTGAACCGCATCTAAGTCTGAAGAACAGAGCTGTAATAGCATCCATCATCTTTTGTCTAAATGTACAGAAAAATGGATAAACAGAAAAGAGAATGATACTTGAGAGTCAATTTAACATCATTTCAAACATGATAATCTGTACTTCAATTATTCACACATCAGACAACACTCACCATTTCCCTACCTGTTTTTGGACCTTATTGCATGCATAAAAAAACATTCAAGCTAGAAGTAGCTGCAACCCTTTATCATATGACTAATACTATATCCAGTCTTTTCTATAATATCAGAAACCAAACTCAGGTTTTCAATTGATGTAAAATACATGTTCCGAATTTCCATCAGGAAAATCAAAGTTAGTATCTACAGACAAGTATGCAACCCACTTAAAAAAATCAATACCACTATTTTAGATAGAAACATTGTCAAATTGGGCAAGTGGGATACCTTACAAATTGATTCAGACAAAGCAGTAGTAGTCAACACCATTCCATCTTCATAAGAGCTATCTTCACATGAGCCAGGCCACCAAACTGAAGGCATCAAGCACTGCAGATCGTGTTTGTTAGGGCTTTTTTGAGAAAGAAATCCTTCAAACAAGGGTTCAAAATCTGACAGCCTCCACCACAGGACCATCAACTCTTCCTGTCTTAGTATATGACACGCCAGTGCAAGATAAGGATAAGATCCAGAGTATGGGCAATCAGTTAAAATCATGGTTGCTGTTTTGCAACCACATGAGAGGGCATTAATGACATGCTCAAACATCAGGTGTGATTCTTGAAATTGTTGAAAGACGGAAATAAACTTATCCAAACTTGCATAGTCATGTGGAGCTTGCACTCTAAAGGCCTCCATCATGAACGAAAGAAGCGGACCCCATGCCAAATATTCTGTGCTTTCAGAATCTTCCTTAAGCAAAGAGAAGAATTCCTCACATATACCGTGACAGACAGGATAAAATAGTTGTTCAGGCAGTGCAAACCTTTTCAATCTCCTCATTCTTCCAACCAAAGTATTATCCGCTCGATCTACAGATTGCATATCTAAAAGCCTTGATAAGCACTGGAGCAACTTGGTTGCGCTAGTGATAGTGGAAGGAGGCAATTGTAGGGGTAGGAAACCCTGAATTGGAAATTTGAAAGGACGAGCACCAAAATTTATTTCACATCGTTCACCTTGAGAAAGAGAGAATGCAGGATAATACCCAAACCCAGCTCCCATCTTGCGAATGCCATGAAAGGCCACGCCAAGGGATACACCATTCCTGTAGAACAGAATCTCATCTTGATCCAAATCGATGCAACACCCAATGACATCACCAACAACCCAGGACTGACCATATGGCTCAGCTTCCTTATTCCACTTGGTAACCCTTTTCCCATCAAATGCATATGAATCATCCGCATCACCAACACCTTTATGATCAGTGAAAGGGCATGAAAGAGTTGCCCATCCAAGCTGTTGTACGCCAGAAGTTTCTAATATTACCTCATACATCCATTTGCCTTTCCAAACATAGGTATTAGCCCTACAGCTACTAAATATTGTTAAACTCTCAACAAGTAAAGGAGGTTTAATAATTTTAATGTCACCACAAATGCTTGATTTTTCAAGGGCAACCATACGAGGTCCAAGGCCACTATCAACAATACAAATCCCATCTCTGTCACAAACTGAAGCGAGTGAACACGATTGAATTTCCAATAACTCATCCTTTAATATTGATCGGACTAACTTGCTGTTGACTGGACCAGTCAATGGACCAAGCGATTTGTTTGAAAGGCCAAAAATGTATTCAAGAGCTCGTTCAATCGGCTGGTCACCAAAATCATCACAGTATGAAACAAGACGGCCTTTTGACGAGTTATCTTTCCCATCTTCATTGCTCAATATAACAGCCAAGCCAGAAGACAGCGCACCAACACGAATGCGTTCTTCTGCCATTTGCAACAAGGAAGTGCGCTATCCAACAGATTAAAGACACCACACCACAAATAATTCAAACCCAAATCCTCAACAACTCATGAAACTCAAGAATTGGCTCCTAGAAACACCAGCCATGATAAACAAAGAAGAAAACCTTACCCAAACCAAAATCCTTCAGAGCCAGGTACCTCAAACTTTCAAAAAATGGAGAACCTGAATTCAAAAAACGCTCCACAAATAAACATCATTTACTAGAAAACCCAAATGGCGTAAAACAATTTTCAATCCCTTGAAATCGTGTTGGAAATGAAATTCTTTTTTTTTTTTTTAAGAGACCAACTCAAACAAATCATAACTAATACCGAAGCTACAAAACTACTATTCTCCAATTATTTTGGAACACACACGAAGTCCAATTCCTCATTCATCTCCTCTCTCCTCACCTCCAAATTCCTCCCCGCCAAACACAGCTCAAACAATTACCACACAAAATCAAACCAAAAAAAGGGGAAAAAAAAACTAACTCAAATTATTCCTCATATTCATTCCTACATACACTATATTACGCAAACATCGATACGTACAAACAAACTCTGTACCATACGGAACAGAAAATAATCAAAAAGTGAAATTACGAAATGAACAGCAACAAACTTACAGGGCCCTCTGAAGGAATACCCACGGCGGCGACCTCATCTTAGGGTTGTCCTTTTCTTTAATAAATTTAGCAACTTATGGAGAGAAAACCTTTTCCATTGATTTTTTTTACAGATAGGAAAATTTGGGAAAAGTCTAGAGAGGGAAAGCTGGAGCGAGACAGACACACACAAAGAGCAGAATCGTTTCATTTCTTTTTATTTTCCCTTTTTATTTATGTAGTAAACTGACGGATGAAATTAAATCGGTAAAATATAAAGTTTAAAGTCTGAAAAGCTTCCTAAAAATTAAAAAATGTTAAAATATAATTAAAAAATTTGCTGTCTAAAATTAAAATTTTATTAAAATTGATTAATTATTTAATAAACTAATAAATTTTTAATAACAAAAATTATTAAAATAAATTATATTAAATAATCCAACTAGTTCGAAATGTTTAATCGTAACTATTTTGAATCGTTTAATTTTTTGGTTCATTTTTAATTTTTAGTTCAATTTTGACTTTTTGATAAGGGCTTCTCTCGGCTTAAGTGAAGTTGAGGGTTTAAACCGCTTTTATGTATACAGCTGTTTAAATTTGAGAACAGAGCTTTGCTTCTCGCAAGGAACCTACCTAGTTCGAGCGGAGATTAGTCTTGGTGTGGATGGTTTAAAGGTATCTTCCCAAGTTAAAACCCTCTTAAGACTCCTTGTGAGTAAAAAAAATTAATTTATTAATTTATTATTTAATTCTTATTAATCAATAAAGTAAAATAAATTAATTAATTTTTATTTTAAATCTTTTTTAATTAATTATAAATTTTTATTTAATTGTTAATTAATTTTATTAATCTAGTACCAATTTAACCTTTAAAATCTTAAAAAAAAATTCCGCTTGATTGTCTATACGGTTTTTAAAATATTAATATTAATAAACTCTCTCTTTTTTTTCGTTTTTTTAGAAAATGGAACGAACCCCCCCCCCCCGATGTTAAGATCTACCGACACGTGTCGTTAATTTATCCTGGTTTTACCGGTTGCTGACGTGGCAAACGATGGTCAATGCGTGCGGAGGGATTCCTTCTACGTGTGATGCTCACACCGCGGAAGGATGTATGTCATTGTGAAGTGACCTCAAGTTGCTACCCGTCGGTTTTGGATCCTGTGGATGAGAATAACGTCGGAGTTAAATAACAATGTCGTCCGTTACACGTGATTGATTTCGTCATATTCTAACGTGGCTGACGATTAATATAAATTTAAATAGAAATCTAAATAGGTCGGACCTGGCCAAACCGAAAGCAGACTAACCCAGTGTATGGTTAGTGTCCTCACCTCTGAGGACAGTAGACAAGGACGGAAATATTGTGTCCAAAATGTTGTTTGTTTGCTGTCTGCTATCATATCTGTCCTTCAGACAGATGGACAAAGACGTTTTTAGTTGTCCAAGATAAAAGTGTGGGACGTGCGTGCTTGTCCGTCGGACTAGAAACGAAAAAGTCCATGCTATCCTCCTAACATCTCCCACGAACACAAATCAGCGGACAGACGAGAAGAACTCATTGAACAACCGAATAGGACCGAGTCTTCGTGCGGCTTCATCTCCACTGCGAACACGGTATGAGCTTTCTTTTCCT
>JANIPN010000219.1:2479757-2498116 GCA_027478595.1 Erythroxylum anguifugum
GACTGATAGACTTGTCTATTCTGCTTTTGGATGACTGTATCAGATTGTTAGTATGATAGTAAATTTACCGGTTGCTTGTTATATTATGTTGTGATTTTAATTATTGCGATGCCATGAGGATTATTAGTAGAAATGTTCTGGTGGTGCACCTTTATCGTGGGATATTCGTCGGAGTGACCTTCGGGTTTTCCGTTGTGTACCCTACGATGAGGGGGCGCTACACTACATATCCTTTAGACACCGCCGATGACCATCCAGGAGCTTCTCCAGCGTGACAGCCAGGGCCTGCTGTACCACAGAGCTCTGCGCTAGTTTGTTTATGTAGTTTGAGTTTTGTTTTCCATTGTATCAAAAAAAATAAAGTTGCTACCTCTAAAACTCACAACCTGTTTAATTTAACTGCTAGAATACATAAGGAATAGATTAATTATTTTTAGGAATAGAAAAGATGAGAAATAGAATAGAATGAGTATTACTTTGTTTGGTTTACTGCTAAAGAATTTCTATGCCAGTATTTAGTTTGAAAATATAAACTTGGACTAACAAAGGAATAAGTAACAAAAGGACCAAAATATCCTTATCCTTATCCTTATTATTATTATCCTTAATAATAATAATAATAAATTCCTTATTATTATTAATTTTATTACTTTTATTATTTATTATTTATTATTATTATATTACTTATTATTATTATTATTATTAAATTTCTTATTATTTTATTATTTTTATTTTTATTTTTAGAATGAAGAAGAAACTCGAAAGATAAAAAACTCTTCAACAAGTAACTCTATTCTTCGAATAGCTAAAGACACATTTTGATGATTTTTAGCTATTCCTAAAAATTAAGGAATACCTAATTTTAATATTATGTATTCTGATTTTTTTGTCTAACCAGACAAAGAATTATTTAAATTTTAATAATATACATTTTATTCATGTCAACCAAACATGCCATCATGGAATAAGAAATGTATTACCAAAATAGCTAAGGTAACTATTCATTTTCATTAAGTTGTGACAATTAAGTTCATGTAGCAGAATAAGAACATCAGTTCTCCGAGAACTTTTCATGGATTATTCAGTCACAATAGGATGCAAAATATAATAAGAAAGAAGTCATTTATGCTACAATTGGCATCAACTGTAAGTAAGCAATTATCAAACATAGACCAACACTCTCACTGGATGAAGAGTTAAACCATAAGGGAAAGAACCTCATAAGTCATAACATCAACCTTTGTTTTGAGTAGCAACACCTTCTCTGGGTACAGCACAAGATGAAAAATTGATTTTTCAGAAATAATTTTTTTACTAATTAAGGATAAAGTTATGTGTTATTGGACCTTGCTAAATATCTTTTTTCGATGAGATTTTTTACTGAGTTATCGTTGCCGTCTTCGTTGTGGTCTTTAAGTTAATGAAAATAGTGTGCACTAAAATTTTAGGATTTCATCATTACCTTCACATTTGAATAAAGTGTCCACTTTAAGAGATGGATGGTATAAGGACTTATTGTACAAACAAACTGATATAAAATTCAAATCCTAAGTAATATATTGCAATATGATGTTAATTAATGCGTATTACAAAAATTTTATGTATGAAAAGGGAATCAATGATTTAGAGCAAATAAAAAATTGCTAACATTTCAATAAAATTTAATATATATAGCTCATAATATTTTAGATCAATTAAGATACAAAAATTATAAAGTAAATAATTTTAATCTGATTTATGATTAGAAATTTGTTGAAATACAAAAATATTTAAAATCATATTAAAAATTAAATATATTTAGTTATTCAGTTAAACCAACGATTCGTTATTGTTTTGCCCACCCTCAATTTTTTTTTATTAAAGAAGAATAGAAGATATGCAAATGCCCATGGTGGATTGGATACATTGGCCCCCTGAATTGGATACATTGCCCCCCTGAAACAAATTCCTAGCTTCGCGACTGGTTATTGGATTAGATGGTGACAACCACCATTTCGTCCGACATACCATTTTGAATTATCTAATGGATTTAATGAAAATTTTTATAGAAATTTTAAGTGAAAATTTGAATTTTATTTCACCATAATCCAATATATTCCATCAAAATATAAATACAAGTTATGGTCAAGGAAAGTTATGCCTTGATCCTTCTCTAAAAAGGGTCCAGGTCCTTTTTTATCACCTTTTTTTAGTCAAGAAAACAAAAGAATTGATAAAAGGGTATATATTCTGATCATGCTTTCACATCCAATTTTATAAGAAAAGTAAGCTATGATTTTGATATTGTCTTTTAGCCAATTGAAAATGTTGTTTCTTAAAAAGAAACCTATAACTTAATGTTCAAGCACATTTCCTTTACCACCATGAAAGTCACATCTTTGTACAAGTAGAAAAGAATCACATGGTAGAAGAAGCATAATATATTCTTGATCATCAACATCTAACAACTTCAGATTGAACTTGGATGTGAATTTGATCAAACATAATGCATTTAACAAAAAAGAGAGAAAATGTAATATTTAGATTATAATAGATGTTAACATAGAACTGAATTATAAAAAACTGATTAAAATACTTGTAGAATAAACTTTCTGCACTTTTTGTTACTTCAAGCAAGGAATCTGCAGAAGTTTCTCTAAATATTTAGACAGATATTTAATTAGTTGAATAGAGTATGAGATGATGATGATAATGATCATGAACTAGTTTTCCATAAAAACTGGTCATAATTGCTTGATTAACAATTAATTACCAGCCAACCCTATGATGAATTTGAGGTGCCACAGCTCTGGTACCAGTTCCATCTCCATTTTTACTCATTAAACCTATGTTGAAAGCACCAGCTGCAGGTACCAAGTTCTCATCGTAGCTAACGAACCTCGTGTTCTCTCCTCCACAATTCTTGGGAGATATTTGCGAACCAAAAGGGTAGAAACCATTGTCGAAGTCGACGTTACTGTTACATGCCAAAGAAGCGTTGACTTTGTTAATATCAGATTGATCATGACGATCATCTTGCCTCGCCATGGAAGTCTTCTCTCCCTCGGTCTCTCTGTACTTGTTGAGGTAACCCTTCAACGGTCCGATGTAGTTCTCGAAACCAAGTGTGGTCATGGCCCACAAGAGGTCGTCGCCGTTGATGGTCTTCCTCTTCTCTCGCTGACACTTGTCGGAGGCCTCGCCGGTGATGAAGCTGATGAACTCAGACACACATTCTTGGACGGTCTCCTTGGCTTCTTTGGATATTTTCGCATTAGCAGGGAGGGACCTTTTCATGATACGACTAACGTTGGCTATGGGGAGGAATCGGTCTTGTTCTTTGGATGAGCTGTCGGAGATGTTGCCAGAAGAGGGACTCCCTACAGGGCTGTTGCGTTTTCCGGTCATGTTGATGTCTAAACGTTGTAAAACTAAAAACAACAACAACAAACAACAACAACCTCACTTACAGATGATCAAGTAGCAAACAGCTAGAGGTAATGAGGAAGTGAAATGCACTAGCTAGGGTTATATATATATATATATATAGGCTAAAAGACATAAACTTGCTACTCTAAGAGAGCTGGTTAGGGATAGTCAAGGTGAGTGGTGTGGTGAATTTATACACAGATTAAGAGAGCTTTGCCTTTTGAGACTGAACTTTGGGTTGTCCAATTGGAACTTCAATTGGCTTGGTCACTTACCGACGTATCATTATAGAAATCGATTCTTTAGAGGTGATCAATATTCTCTCCTCTTCTAGCCTATTTGTGATTGAGTATTATTTTTTTATGACAGGTATCTGTGATCTATTGCGCCAATATGGGGAGCTGAAATTTCAACACGTGTATCAAGAAAGAAATCAGAGTGCAGATAGCCTGGCCTCTCTTGTAGCTCTAGTCAGGCCAAGCCTACATTTTCTCGTCAGTCAGGGCCTACATGCACTATGATCAACACAGAATTTTGTACCACAAATTTTTGCGCTGGTTAGGAAGGAAGTGTAGTTTGTTTATTTTCCCTCATAACAAAAAAAAAAGATATAATTTTAGCCTATATATATATATTTTTTTCATGTCTTTTAAATTATATATATAGGAAATTAAAAAAGAAAGAGGGTTGGTGTGTAAGTGGGAGTGGTGGGGAGAGGGTGTAAAAGAGGCCATGAGGAATAAACAGTGGGAAGACGGTCTGATGGGGACAGAAACAGAAAGAAACAAGCAGTTTGTGTGAGTGCTAAAGGGTGGTTTTGAGAGAGTGTGGAATCTAAAGGAAAAGCATTATAAAAAGGAAACAGCTATCTCTGTGTTGTCTTTGAATAATGAAAATATGCAGATGAGAAGAGTATCTCTCAGGTGGAGAGCCTCTCGTCTTTTTAAGAACTTTGCACTTTAGGGACCAAAGTGGAACAGATGAAGGTAGTAAGTAAGTAGGTGATCGGGTAGTGTAGAAGAAGCTTTGTGAATTGTTCTGTTACTTGTGAGATTCTTCTTCAAAAAAGGGTTTAGATTTTTCTTTGATGTTAAGATCACCAACATGGAGAAGAAAGGAGATATATTATTCTAAACTCATTTTGATACCTATCTACTTAGTTTTAGTGTTTGTTTTTCAATCACTAGGTTTCGACTTCAGGGATTGATACACAATAACCTAATTGAAGGCACCTTTAAATTATTTTTACGTTCAGATTAATTCTCGCTTGTACCTTGTGGGATTTCAAGAAGAAGCTTATATAGTATTACCGCTAAGTATTTAACACTGCTGCATTCACGAGCAGAGTTCGAACTCTTGACTTTGCGTAAGCGAAGACCACCCTTTTATCAACCCTCTTTATAGCAACATAGAAAGACAAGATCAGACATTCTTTTCACTTCATGTCATTTTTATTGCATCTATAAAAAAGAAAGGACCTGGAAACATATTGAATAAATTCCAAAACTATAACTAGGCATCCATGGAAGGAGGAAATCTTTCTAAGTCTTGTCACCGATCTTTGAACAAGAGTAGGTATCCATAGGTTGAACCTTTTCTTTTCTTTTTTCTTTGAATAAGAGTTCATAATCAAAAAATATTAGCCTTCGCTTTGTGTGTATATATGAAAGACTCTGGAGAGGGGGTACAACTATCTGAGAACATATGCTTCACTTTTTACTCTTTTTTGTGTTTATATGGTGATCAGGATTCCACTTTCACTTCATTTCAGTTCAATGTCTCGTACATGTTTTTGCAAGGATTGATAGTCGGTCGTATCGAATCATGTCTAGGCTTGGTATTGAGCAAAGTCGGACTTGGTCTTAGATATACGGTTGAAGTTTTAATAGAGTTCAGACAAAGTCTGATTTTTTAAAAATTAATTTAATATCATTTCAGAAACCATATCATTTTACTTGTTTCAACATACATATTCAGACTTCGGTTTGAGGAGCCTGAATTTGATATCAAAAATAAAAAATATTCAAGCTTGATTTGAAATTCGATTAATTGTGATCGAACCTGTTGAATTTGGGCTAAGCGAAGTCTAGACACAAATATGATCCCTAATTAGTTTTTAATATTTTTATTTTGAGTTTAGCACTATAAGAAAATTAGTTATTAGCAATGGATAATTACTGACAGAAATTGAATCGTTGGAAATTACCAACAGAAAATCATTATTCGTTAGTAAAATTGTCAAAAAAATTTTGACTTGTGACGGAAAAAATATTCATCAATAAATATGGAGGAAAATTATCCCGACAAATTTTCCGACAGAATATAACAACGGTAAGATATGTTCATCGGTAAAGAAAGCAGGAATGCTTGGCAGGGTAAATAATGCTAGAGTTTACCGACAGATTTTTCTTCGGTAAATTCAGTTGGTAAAGTCTAGTCGTAAACGTCGTCGTTTGCTTTTGTTTAAGCGCTTTTAAAAAAACGAAAACGACGTCGTTTGATGTTAAAGCTTCCCCCCCCCAATCCATCGCGTGCAACCTCATTTATTTTCTTTCAACTGTCGTCGTCGTCCGACCGCGCGTCATCGTTGTGTTGCCGTGCGTCGTCAGTGTGCCACCGTCCTCAAGTAGCCAGTGTCGTCATCTTTGTGGCAACCGAAGGACATAGCGCGTCCTGCCATCACGTCTTGTCACCACTCGTCCTCATTATCGCTTATCCTCGCTGTCGCCTTCACATCTGCCTCAGGTATTGTATAATCATCTCCGACGCCTCGCACCTCTTCGCTGTCGTCGTCTTGCCAATGTTGATTACGTTAATTTGGTTCATTATTAGATTTAAGATTGCAATAGTGAGTAGAATGTGTAGAGAGAAGATTTACGGTGTAAAGATTGCAGAATTTAAAAAGAATCCTACATAGAATTAATTCAAAATTAATAATTATTATGTTTTTTTAATTGTCATTTAATAGTTTCACTTATCATTTAGCTTGTTATTTCACTTGGCATTGGCCTTAGAAGTTTCTCTTGTTGCCAAAAGTAAAATATATTTTTCCCTTTTTTTTTGGCCACGTGCCTATCATCATGTCATTTTGTTAGTTTATGTCTTGCTTGTCGTTTTGTTTTATTTATATGATATTTGATTTTCACAGGTCATTTGGTATATCATTTTACTCACTTTTGTTATGTTTCTTTACTTATCATTTAGCATGATATTTTGCTCGGAATTAGGCCTTAGGTGCTTCTTATGTGTTTTGCTTGGCATTAGGCCTAGAATATTTCACTTTTTATACGACCTCAGGCATTTTGAGGTGTAGTTGGGTCGGCTGTGCCAAGCTCAGGCCCAGGTCCGGGTCCACTCATCCGCAGCCCGTCTACAAGTGTTAGTCTCCCATGCAAACGTGAAGATCTACGTAGAAACCTAAACCTAGCATGTGTCCCCTATATAAGGTACTATTTCGCCATGATACAGGTACGTGAATACAATCCTAGTTTCTCCCATCGGTGACCAATACCTCCTCTAAAAAACTAACTTGAGCGCCGGAGGGGCCTTCCGGGAAACAACCCCGGCGTGCCTTCTTTGTTTTGCGGGTATCTAGCAACCGAAACCTCATAGGAATATGGATCCAAATAGCAACGTCCCGACCCAGCAGAATCTGACAGAACCAAGGTGGTTCACTTATTTTGATATAATAACATAGTTGTGATTTTTTTCCATTATAATCATGATTCTTTTGAAATAATATGCCTCCAACTTAGTACATAATTTTGTGAACATATTTCATGTAGAATATCTATTGCTTCACTTCATGTCTGGTAAATAAATGCAGAAATATAACAATATTCCAGAAATTGTTATATTTTTGGAATATTATTTCTGGAATATTCAATCATATATGAATTTCAGGTTGAAATATGTCACCAAAGAGAAAACATGATAAGATGCGACCAAGGTTCAAACCACGATTCGGAGCCAGTTACTGTCTAGGTGAAACATCACATTCTACAGCTAGAACCAAATCAAATGCTATACCTCCAACCAGGGACGGAGGTAGGTGGGGGCCAGTGGTGCACTAGGCCCCCCACCCCAAGATTATTAAATAACTATATATATATATATATATATATATTAGGACGGGGTTATTTAGAGGTTAGTAGTGCACTGGGCTCCCCAAAATTTAAAAAATTAAATATTTGAGCCCCCTGTCTTAAATTCCTGGCTCCGTCACTGCCTCCAGCTACTACACTTGCAGATGAGGCATTACTTTCTGTACTTATTGCTACACCATCCACCACCCCTATACCGACAGAGATATCAAGGATAAATGATGTGGATGAAGGAGGTAGCCTCCAGCCTAGAGCTAAGGAAGTTGATAGAAGAACTTACATCACAATTGTCAACAATCTGTAAGTAAAAATATATGAAACACCGTATGTTTATAATTAAGTTATAGGTTTAAATTTAAAAAATGGTATAAAATTAATTATTTTTATATTCGGTTGATTCCGTTTGGACTGTGCTCTAGACACATGACATCCAAATTCAAGGAGAAGATTGATCTTGAGGGTTATATATGGAAGAATATCTCTCAGGCAATAAAGGAATTTTACTATCAGGAGTTTGAGGTAAAAAAAATAATTATGTTTTTTAATTGATGTTTATACATTAATTAGATAAACATTATTACATTATAAGTACTTATCATATGCTTTTCTTTTTGTTTCAGAAAGAATTTATTTGGAATTCTGAATTTGACGTGGTCATTTATAAAGTATGGGAAAGACGAGCACGTACACGTTATCAAGACTTTGTTAGTGTGATATACAAGACTGACGTACAACCGCCTTATATTTCTTAGCAAATGTGGAAGACCGGGGGAAGAGAGTCTTCCCGTACATACTGAAGGATCTATTACACACCACGAGCATGCAGATAGACTTGTAAGTATCTACACTTTACATTTATATTCTGATTTTTTTACTTTGGTGTATTTCAATTTAAATTGATGTGTGAATTGTGAAATGAAAATATGTGTATTATGAAGAATGATAATGTTATAAATATCTAGTTCCATATATGGCTGTGTTGTTTTGTTATTTTCTTTGTTCAACAGGGGGTAAATATCATAAAAATATAAAAAATTATATCGAAATTTTTATAAATTATAGTTTACTTATAACATTCTATTCTGATGCAAGATAAGTCTATGGGTATGAAGCCTACACCTCGCCAGCTCTCTTTGCACACTTACACTAAGAAGCATGACTAGGTGTAACCTTCATCAACACCTAATGTAGAGAACTAAATGTATGTGAAATTTATACTTTAAAATCAATGCTTAATAATTATCACTTACTAGCATAAACATTGTCTTCTGATAGGATTAAATACAAGAAAACATTCAACGACAGTTTCAATAATCTGAAAATGTTGATGAGACTAAAACCTATCTTCATGCAGTGGGTGGTAAGGACCGTCATGGAAGGATATTTGGCTTAGGTTCATTTACGAACACATATTATTCGCAATCCTCCACGTCCAGTACAGCAGCATCTAGTAGGCGGTCCGCACCCAATGAAGTCCATGAGCTTCGGAGCACAGTATAGATATTGGTAACTTAGTTGCAACAGTCGATGGAGTACATAGCTCAGCTCAGTAATGAGTTGGATGAATTGAAGGGGAGGGGTAACACCTATTCGCAACAATCAGAGGCTCCGCGGTCACCAAATGAATAGTGTACTTGTAATCATTTCATATGAATTATGAATACTTATTATGTACAAAATAAATTTTTATTATCGATTAAGATAATTTTTACTTTATATTATCAATCAACTTTCTGTTTTAACAAATTAAATGTAAAAACAAATCAAAATATTATCAACAGTTAACTCATAACTGTTTAAATTATGCATCAACCATAAGATCATCAAATAAAATTTAATGTAGAGAAATTATAAAAAACGGTTTTAGTAAATTTACCGACGGAAAAACGATATTCATCGGTAAAATCTATTCGATTTACCAACGGATAACTAATAATTGTCGGTAATGTTGTCATTAACTTATCGATAGAATAACCAATTCTGTTTGTAACTTATATTGATCGAAGACAGCACAGAATAACCAACGGTTACACAAAATGTCCATCGGTAAATTTGCTACGGACATTCTATGATTTGTCTTAAATTATTATCTACGGCCGTTTCCCTTTGTCCGTCGGTAAATTTCGTCACTAACTAAACTTGCCGATGGATTGTGTAAGTTTTTTGTTGGTACTTTCTGTCGCTAAACTTCGTTTTTTTGTAGTGTAGATTTTATTCAAATTCTAATTTAATAATCAAAATTTCAATTAATTCGAGTTTTTAATTTGTTGATAAATCAAATTAGGACTGATTTGTGATCGCTAATTACTGCCAACAATAATTTAAGTTGATTTTGCCAACAATAATTTAAGAATTAATTTATTAAATCAACTTAAGACTTTTTTTTAAATTAATCAAGAGATCGAGAAATAAAGCAACCGGATATAATGTTTTAAGTTATAGATTGGGAATTATCCTATAGTTATAAATTATTATAGTAGTTATAATATAAGAATTATAATTAATGCAAGCGCAATTACGATAATAAACTCAATTAAAACTCTAATATTAACATTCTAATTGAATCTCATTTTGGGTATTTTCTGTTAATATATTTTCTATTTGATTGACAAGAAATATATGGTTTTCCTCAAATTTTTAAATTGTTTCTTACTACAAGCTGCATGTCATGTTGATGTATACGATAATTTTTATATACTTTTGACCATGCCTCTTGTTTTAGGTTGCTGGCCAAACTCCAGCAGTTCATGAACCAAATCTCCTCTCCATTTTCAACAGAAAAAAAAAAAAGCACCTTCCAGGCCTTGGAACACAATAATGACAAGTGGCTTTGTAAGCAACATGCCTTTTACCTATTCAACCATAACTTGCATTTAAGAATTCTCCAACACTGTCTGTAAGTGACTGTCTCCTTATAAACTAAGCCAAAAAGCTGACGATGGTTGCCTGTAAGTTTTATATAATACCAAAGATTAGGGTTTGCTGTATGTGGAAGGGACATGGCCAAGTATATAGAATATGGCATAAGAAGAAAAGCTAGGGTTTGTCTGTATATTGATGAAGGAATGCTTCCTAACAAAAGTTATTGGTCACCTGTGACGAAACAATACTCTTTTTTTATAAGTTTCTAAACAAGATCTTAACTGGTGATGACAACCATGACGATGTGTTTGCTGTTATTTAAGTGGACTTTAAGAAAATTATCGAACCTTTTACATTAGAAGGCTCTAAAAAGAACTAATTAGCGTTAAAAATAAACCGAGTTAAGTTAGCTCGATTCAAAGTTTTTAAAGTAAGTTCGAATCCGGTTTGAAAACTAACATACTTCAAGCTTTTTGATGCTTCGTATCCAACCCTTTCTATTATCTGACTTAATGTTTGAACAAATCGAACGTGGACTACACCTTATAGACTTTCACTACCAATCATGGCGTGAGAGATATGAAAATGTGTACCAATAATGTGAACTGTTGTATGCCTGCTAAAATTCAAACATGTATATGTACTCGTCCTGCCTCCTAAATCGTCAGACAAATGGCAGATGGCTTATGTTATAGATCCAAATTATGTATATACTTATAAACAAGATAGCTAGATTTAGTTATTCATTCTTATTATAATTTTTTAGTCTTTTGACAAGTTCAGATTTGCAGTTTGACCTTGTTATATATATATATATATGCATAAAGCTTAGCGGATAATATAGTTCTTGGAGATGATAATATAGCCCAAGTCTGGTTTAACTCAATTTGAGGTCAACAGACTAAGCCCGGATTGACCGGGCCTTGGCTCATATGTTTTTGAAAATTTATTACTTTAAATCAGGCTCAGATTAGAGCTACTCGAGTTTGACTCAACCTAAGGTTCGACAAGTAATAGCAAAGTGACGTCATTTTGTTAAAACTAACGTAACTTTAACATATTGATTTTTTTTAAACATAATTTTGGTCAAGCTTGGCCCGAAACTTAATTGAACTTAATTAAATATATTTTTTAATTTTAAAAATAAACATAATGTCATTTTCTTATAATTGGTTTAGGTTTGGATAATCCGAACTGACTCGAAGCTTAAACATCTCTTTAACTTTAAGTTGGACTGGCCGGAAAAAACCTTTTCAACCTCACCCTTTATAAACCATTTGAAGTTAAGATGCATTTTGTGATATATCTTCACGAAATGAATGGTGATTAATTGGTTAAGTATTATTTTCAATGATAAGAGTCTTCTTAAATGTTCCAATTATCGGATGCCTCGTGTTCAAGTATGCGTATTATTACGTTAAATTGTTCTAATAGTTATTTGATTTGAGATTCACTAATTCAGTAATAATTTATGAATTATTACATATAAATAAAAAATTCCAATAATAATTGTAAGTTCGTTTTAAGTATACATGCAAGCCGAAGCACTCCTAAATAGACCTAGTAGTTTTGCTCGGGTCCAGCCCGAAGTAAATAAGTTAAGGCCGGGTTAATTGGGCTTTGAGCTCAAGCTTTTTTTTCTTTCCAAAATATCAAATATCGATTAGGTTCGAGCTCGAGTTGCCAAGCTTCATCTAACCCAAAACTTAACATGTACAGACAAAAGATGTCGTTTTGAGTAAAATAACGTCTTTTTTATTTTTATTTAAAAAATATTTTTTTTACACTAAACCAAGTTGGGTCGAACTTCGACATGCAAGACTTGAACTGACTGAATTCTTAATTAAAAATAGACTTGTAATAATTTACTTGGTTTGATCTAATTCGGTTTGTAATAGTTTAAAATAAACAAATTTAACATAAGTTAATCAGGTTTTAGGCTTAATTAAACTTTTTTATAAAATTTCAAGTTTCAAGTATTAGACTTAATTTGACCTAAAACTAAAAACTTTAATTAAAACGACTTCATTTTGTATAAAATTAAATATATATATTTTAGTTTAAAGCAACTTCGAGCCAAACCTCAATTCAAACACATGCTCCAACCTAACATGGCCTATTGCCAAATCGAATCAGAAATGAGTTTGAGGTAACTTGGAAGGTTTAATCGACCTAATCAGCTATTTTAAAATAACACTGTTTTAGTAACAACTCAAATTGAATTCAATCAAATATCATATTGTATTTGAACCGTGAGTAATAGATATTAGATTGGGTTGAACCATTGAGCTAAGTCGGTGCATTATATTGCCATCCTAACACGTAGGAGACTTGTTAATATGAGAATTGGAACCGAAGCTTAAGTAAGGCTCCTCTATAAGAACAAATGGGCTATAAAAATTGCTGGCCTAAAGGTTTAATGAACACTTAGGCCAATTTGAGGAAATTACGAGACCCTTCACCTTATGATGACTTTATGTAGAGATGTTAATGGGCCAGGTCCGGACTGTTCCTAGCCCGGCCCGTCGGGTTCATGGAGAGACGTCAATAGGCCCGGCCCAGACTATTCTTGGCCCGTGACTTCATGGAAATATGTCAATGGGTTGGGTCTGGACTGCTCCGGGCCCGACCCGTCAATTTCATGGAGAGATGTCAATGAGTCTGGTTTGGACTGCTCCTAGCCCGTAGCCTGACCTGCCATATATATATATTTAAAAAAATTTAAAAACAATGTTACTTTTAAAGTAACGGTTAGGCCACGGGTCAAGATTAGCCAGCTTATGACCCGATCAATTTGAGCCAAAATCGGGTCGAACCGAGTGAATTTTGGCATCTCTAAATTCATGCCACAATCCAATGTTTCTTTTCCTTCACTTCAAATTGAATATGTAATTTAATTTTGAATTGATTTATTAAATAATTAATTTAAATTAAATACTAATTATGCTAAATTACACATAATAAAATTAAGAATGACAATTGAAATTTTATTAAATTTTGATTTATTCTAATTTTAAATTGAGCTGACTTAAAGTATAATTCAAAAAATTTGATTACTTGAAAATTTTATTTTACAATATTTTGTTTTAGTTTAATTATTTAAAATAATATAGTTTTAATTTATATATTATATAATTTAATATTAAAATAATACCATTTAAATTATTTATATTAAAATGACATTATTTTAAAATAATTCAAATAAAGCAATATATCTTTAATTCAATCGAACTTTAAATTGAAGGCATAATGTGAATTAGTATAATTAACATTCTAAGTTTAATTTATTATCTAATTTTTAATTAATTGATTGAAAATATATAATTTATAAATTAAATTATTTTATCTTTATTAAAAAAAAAGTTTCATGTTTGCGAATTGCGAAAAAAAAATATTTTTTTTAATATTATTGTTATTAGGAAAATGACAAGTAAGCAAAAAGGGCAAAAACAAAAAGGGTAAATGAACAAACAAAATTATCTTAAACTCGGAAGACTCTGCCCAGCCAGCCAATCAGAAACACTGCAATCTCCACTTCACCAATCTTGCTTTCTGCCACGGGTCACCACCATATCCACCCATTCCCTCCATTATTATTACATTAATATTTTTTTGGGAGCTCTTTTTTCTTGGTTCCTGTTCTTCGTTCATGTATGCTTCTTCCACAGGCAGTCTTCATTCCAAGAATTACAAACAAATGTCGTAAAAATTTAGGGCTTAGAGCAGCAAGCAGTTTCAGTTCAATGGCTTCCACTTCGTTTTCCTCTTCTCTGGCTCTACCGGAGCTCGGCTTTCTCTTTCCTCAAACACAACGCTTCTCTGTTTCTGCTCGCTCTCTCTCCAAACTTCCTAATTATGGACGCAGTCGCCGGCTCTTGCTTCGAGCTGTTAGAGGAGAAGAGAATGTAGCGATTAGAGATATAGAAGCTCGTCTTTTGAAGGAAATCAACGGGAATGGTGCTCCAGCATCCTCCAGTAGTACTAGTAATGGCCATGCTGGTGATGATTATGGATTTGATGATTTGAGTTACGAGAATGGCGGCGTTAGAATGGTTGAAAACGGAAATGGAGTGAGTAACGGGAGCTTGGTGAAGTATGTCGACGGAGGAAACGGTAACGGTGCTGCTGCTGCGGGGGCGGATGCGACTGTAGTTGAGGAGGAGGGCAGGAAGAAGAGGATAGAGGAGATTGGGCAAGAAGAGGCTTGGTTTAAGCGTGTTAATCAAGAACAGATTGAGGTTAGCTTTGTGCTTGAATTTTTGGAATTTGCTTTCTGCTCTTTTCTTCTCCACTTTTCATTGTAGTAAAAACTCTGTTTATCACTTGCCCTTTGCTCGTGTTTGGTAATCTTACATTTAAGGTCTGACACCTAAAGCATCCATGGGACTTGCAGGTTTCTGTTGCACCTGGTGGCCGGTGGAGTAGATTCAAAACCTATTCTACTATACAAAGGACATTGGAGATATGGGGATCCGTCTTCACCTTTATCTTCAAGGCCTGGTGGAACAACCGGAAGTTCTCTTACAAAGGTTAGCCATTGTTAGTGTTGGTTCGTCAAAGTAAAAGAAGAAACTTTTTAGTTTGGTTTGGGTATCCTAGAGATCTTGATTGAGCTATTTTTTAATTGGTTTGTTGGGAATATTAGTCCAACTGATTAGGTATGAAGTATTTATTTCCTTCTTCGTGTGTAAATTTTTATCGTCCATTTTCAGTCAATCTTCTGCAAAATTTGAATATGCAGGAGGAATGACAGAGGAGAAGAAAACTTCAAGGCGTAAAGCTCTTGCGAAATGGTTAAAAGAAAATATATTGAGATTGGGCCCAACATTCATTAAAATTGGTCAGCAGTTCTCAACTAGAGTTGATATTCTTGCTCAAGAATATGTCGATCAGTTGGCTGAACTTCAGGTTTCAGATTGTCTTTTCTTTCATATTTAACTTGTCCTCTTATCTTGTAATTCTTTATTGAGGACTAAATAAGTAATGTTTTCTATTTTCTGTAGGATCAAGTTCCTCCTTTCCCATCTGAGACTGCTATATCTATAGTTGAGGAAGAGCTTGGAGCTCCAGTGGGTGACATATTTGATAGATTTGACTATGAACCAATAGCTGCAGCAAGTCTTGGTATTCTATTCTCCATTCCGATACTTTTTGATGGCTAGATTTTGCAATTTGTAGATTTGTAGCTACAGCTTGCAAACTGTTTCTATAATTTAAATTTCTAGCTAATTCTAGGTTCTTTACATACAGGCCAAGTTCATCGTGCAAGACTGAAGGGACAAGAAGTTGTCGTTAAAGTACAAAGGCCTGGTCTCAAGGATCTTTTTGATATTGATCTTAAGAACTTGAGGGTTAGCTCCCTTAACGTCTTCTTCCTTACTTATTCACGTATAATGAGGCTTTATTCTTGGTTTATTTGGAATAGATACGGCAAAAACCAATCAAGCTTTCATTTCCTCAGTTCACATAGTAATCAATTATTGTTTTTTCAGAAAACTAATTAATTAAGCTTAATTGATCTAATTATTCAGTTAAATCAACATGAATTGAATAGGAATTTTTTTTTTAAAAAGTGAGAGATTAGTGCCATTCAAGATTCTGTCTTAGCATCCTCATGCAGGCTATTTACGAACTTTGAAATGTATGGGTATGTTGAAGGTGATAGCAGAGTATCTGCAAAAGATTGATCCAAAGTCAGATGGAGCAAAAAGGGACTGGGTAGCAATTTATGATGAGTGTGCTTCCGTCCTTTATCAGGTATTGATACCCCTTTTTGTTGCATCATCATACTCTTTGCTCCGAAGCTCAAGATTGCATTTTTTTTCACACAGGTCAAGCCTACATACTTTGCATTGAGAGGAATGGAAGGGAAATTTGGGCCATTTTATTCTTATCTTGCAATTTCCCTCCCTTTCCCACCAATGCAAGATTTCCTTTCCTTTCCTTTCCCTTGTGTAACTAAGCATCCAAACAAAGGCTTAGTATCTCTCTGACTGCAACAGCTAGGAGATTTGTCATTGCCAATAGTTGTAGTAGAGAGGTTGAAATGGTTGTTTTCAGACCCTTGTCTTGTGTTTAGCATTCTGAAACGTAGTACATATTGGGTTTTAGCAAAAGAAATGATATTATTCTGACTTTCAATTTTCTGCAGTCTAATGAAAATAATAATGACGGGAAGTTGTACTCTTTCATTTATCGACGTTTTTATCCTAAATCAGATTGCAAAATATGATAAAGATGACATATGATACATTCTCTAGTTACTTGTTATGATTACAATTAACAATATTTAACATTTCCAGGAGATTGACTATACCAAGGAAGCTGCTAATGCGGAGCTTTTTGCTGCTAATTTCAAAGATATGGATTATGTGAAAGTCCCTACAATTATGTGGGAATACACTACGCCACAGGTTTTTGTTAACAATTGTCGATGTTTAAGTTTCTTAATAATGATCCGTAGGATTTCTTCTCATGATTTATTTGTTTACTTATCTTCATACAGGTTCTGACAATGGAATATGTTCCAGGCATTAAAATAAACAAGATACAAGCACTAGATCAATTGGGCGTTGACCGCAAAAGGTTAATATCAACTCATGCTGTCAACTTAGTCAAGTCATGCAGAATACAACCTCAATTCTACTTTATTGATACTTCCGAAAATGAATGAGCTGTTTGCTTAATTATCTTCTGCAGGCTGGGTCGATATGCTGTTGAATCTTACTTGGAACAAATTCTGTCTCATGGTTTTTTCCATGCTGATCCTGTGAGTTGTTTGCCTGTTTTCGTTTACAATGTTGAACTTTATAGTATTTTCAATAGACTATAAGTTTCTGAAAATTTGAAGCAAATTGAAAATGATGTGTTGGTTGCTTTTGAAGTTGCATCAAGAAATCATTTATCCACCTTTGTATTCTTCCACTTGGACTAGGTGAGGCAATAATGGTTCAAAGAGTAGCCTAAAATTCATGAAGCGTTGACAACTCAAAACAAATCACAACTCCACTATGATCAATTGTAGCTTGGTTTGAACTCAACTTTATTTCATAAATGAATTTGATATTATGTCAGAATCATTCAATCCAAAAGCTTGATATGTTGGGTGAGTTCTATAATGATTCAAATATTATCTAGCTGATCTAATGGCACGTGAGAAGGGCTTGAAATCAGGGAGTCATCTTCAAAGCATTTTTTTAAACTTCTTTGTGGCTATAATCTGTGGAAAGAAAGATCTAGTGCTTGTTTCTTGTGATTCATATACCCTCTATATCCTCTTGCTGCAGCATCCAGGGAATATTGCTGTGGATGATGTCAATGGTGGTAGGTTGATCTTTTATGACTTCGGAATGATGGGAAGGTACTTTCTACTCAATTCAGTTCTGTGCACCAAGTATCCCATCCAAGTTTGTTCACTAATTTCTGTGTCTTTTGGTCAAATTCTTTGGCATATTGCAGCATCAGTTCGAACATCAGAGAAGGGTTGCTAGAATCTTTTTATGGAATTTATGAGAAGGATCCTGATAAGGTGAGCTTATGTGTAACTGTTCTTGTTCAAGATCTCAAGATTGTCAATGCTGTGATGCTTGAAGTATGTTGTCATTGGCGCGATCTAGTTTAATTAAGTGTTCATGGATTTTTTTTTCTTTTTTTGCGCTAGTGTAGGTCCTTCAAGCAATGGTCCAAATGGGTGTCCTTGTGCCCACTGGAGACATGACAGCTGTCAGACGTACTGCACAGTTCTTCCTAAATAGGTGCTTCTAGCGAACATAATAATTTTGTGGGCTTCTTTTCAGTTCTGATGAGATTATAACTTTGAATATCTCTATTTTCAATCAATGAGTTTGAAGAATCGGCAACATGAATTGAACTATTGTTGTTAAAATTCATACAATCTTATAAGGAAGAGTGATACGCAATGGATGAGAAAAAGGTATGTTTATTGATAAAATAGCTATAGTCTCGTAGGAGGTTCTACAAGAACTA
>JANIPN010000219.1:2516934-2534158 GCA_027478595.1 Erythroxylum anguifugum
AAGCCCACTCTTTCCGTTACAAGTGGAATCTCAAGAAGCACAATCTCAAGTTCATTACCATAAGCAATGCAAAAGATTACACATTCAAATTCTAGGCACTAGGTGCCTTTAGATGATACTTGTCAACAATTAGGCTCGACATTGGGCTATGGCCAGGCCTGAACGAGCCCAAAATTCATAGCCCAAACTTACTTTTGATTGAATTTGGATATTCGAAATCCATCATATTTAAGTTTGATTTTTTTTTCAAAATCAATTTAATTTCGTTCTTAAAACTATGATATTTTATTTAATATTTGACATATTTTCCGAACTTCAAATCGAACCGGACCATAGAGTCGAAGTCTAAATTTAATCTAAAACTCGAAAATTAAATTTTTTTAAAGTATAACTCAATTGAAATTAATAGATATTCTATACGGTCTAAAATTTAATATACTTAAATTTTAAAAAATACAAAATGAGGATAATTTATCTAAATTTTCCTACTAATTTGCTGTTTTGGAACACTTGCTTGATATTAAAATTACTATAAAAAAAACTACTTGCATGGTAATTTTCAATTATAATTATTTGTATTAAAGTTTGAATGTGTGCATGAATAAATTTAAAATTAATAAAGAAACCAATAAGGTTAGTATTATCTTTTCGTAACCTAATATATTTTATTAATATATTTTATTTTTTAATTTCTTTCTAAAAATGTTTTTCACTTTTAATTTTCTGATAAAGATTTCATAAATTAATAAAATATTTTTTAATTTTCTTTTTTTATAAGTTTTAGCCTAGAGATAAATGCAGAGACTTTGTTTTTAATAAAACTTCATATGTTGAGATGTGTAGTAATAAAAAATAAATTCCAAAGAATTCCCGAATTCAAGTTAGGTAGTAAAACTCAATTCAAATAATTGATAATAAACTTTAATAACCTCAATTTAAATAAATAATTAATAAACTTTAACGCAATTTTGACCTATAATACAAAGTCTTAAATATTCAAATTTAAGACTATTAAGGGGCACAGGATGATTGTTCCCGTTTCCGTGTGTCATCCTGTGCTCCTCTCCATCTATCCATCCATTAACATTTTAATGTATAGATGAACGGAGAGGAGCACAGGGTGGCACACAGAAACGTGAACAGGTGAATTAGATGTTAATGGATGGATGAATAAAGAGGAGCACAGGGTGGCACACAAAAACAGAAACAGGTGAATTGATACTATTATCAACATAAAGTGCTTTTTATCTAAAGAGTGAAAAAATAACAGCTATGAATTAAAACACTACATACAACAACAATAATGCCCAGTGAGAATTTTGCTAAAATGTGAGGTCTGAGAATTAAACACCACATAGAAAAACAAAACAGCTGAAAAGCTTTTAGTTGATTTTGTTTGGTTCATTCTCCAAGCAGACTTGGTACAGACTACAGTTAACAAATCCCAGATTAGTTTAATCAGTTAATTACATAACAGCACATGTCTCAATAGTTAAGATTGAATATCTTAGAGAGTTACTTCAGGTTTAAGAGAGGAATTTTCATAGTTACATGCTAAGAAGGTTCAGGTGATGCTTCATAGTTATTAGGATCTCTCTAATGCTTCGAGAGCAGCTCCTTTCATCCAATGGCCTCCAAATTGCAGTTGCTGCAAAGACCAAGTGACAAAGTATCAAGCTTTTGTTTTAATTTTGAGAATGCTCACTCAGTTCCTGAATATCAGAAGTAACGAGGAATAAGCCAGAAAGATCATAAACATTTCTGTCAAAAAGATGTTAAGAAGGATGGAGTGATTGCAACAAATCATCATCATCATCACATTCAGTCCGAAGTCCTGCAATAAAGCAAAGTTTGGGAAAGTCTGATAGTACGCAGCTTTACCCTTACAAGCGGGATCTGGGGAGTGATTGCAACACAAAATGCAATATTAATTTACTGATAAAAGATCAACCAATTCTAGTTTTCAACCAAAGAATCTAAAGATGTAAATGGTCATAGTTTTTTAAGTGAAAGTGCCAAAATCAAGCAATCCACTACATTGTCCAACCAAGAAAACAGAAAAGCAAATTTAGGAGAAAAAATACAAGTAAATATTGAAAATATGTGAGACATACTGAAGCTATGTTCAAAAAGAGATTTTTTGATGCAGAAATGAAGCCAAAGACCAAATATGTGCTTATAAAGCACATAGGCAAAGTTGTTGAAGAGAAGTTATTGAGGGGAAAGATATACATACCCACATGGAGGGACAAGAGAAATCTCAGGACTAGTACTGCTAGCTGGCAAAACATTCTTTGGAAGTATTATATCAGAATTGTTCCCCAATCTCACTATGCAATGATCAGCAAGACAAACAATGATATGTAAAAAGCTTCCACAGCAAGAATGTTTTGAAGGCACCAGGATAAAGAGCCTATTATAATAAACACATCTTGCAGTGACAGTAGTCTCATATGTCCAGCATAACTGGATAAGATAGTGATCAATAAAGCTAATCCTCAGGAAACAAGTTTGTCGACAAATTGAATTGCAGGTGATTGGAACAAGATCACACAAGCACACAGAAAGATGTATTGTCACACTTGAGTCTTTTCAATCTTGAGACTGCTTGAATTAGCAGCTGGAAGGACAGAACTAGAACTCTTAGGTGAAGACTTCAAAGCTCCCAAAGCATCAAGGAAGAACTTCTTATTTGCAACTATTCCATCTTCGGTCATACGATTTAGCAATTTCTGCACAAGATCCTTCATATTAGCTTTGGTATATGCTTTATATAGAAGCTTATATGTTGACGAATTTGGTAGCAACCCTCTGTTACGAGCATTTATGAAAAGTAAATCTGCTTCCATGTGCAAGCCGTTCATACAATAAACATCAAGCATAGTATTCAAGGTTGAAACCTTGACCTCTTGTCCTGATTCTACCATACTGTCAAATATGTTTCTAGCCTTAGAAACACAGTCGCAAATTCCGTACATCATGATCAGACTCTCATATGTAATAAAGCTTGGTATGTATCTCATCTTGGTCATCTTCTCAAAAGTGATCTCTGCCTGTTCTTTTAGCCGAGCCTTGCCATAATTCATAATCATAGAATTAAATGTAGCCAAAGTTGGCTTCTCCTTGGAGCGCAACAGGCTCTTAAAGACAAGTTCCATCTTGTCAAATTGTTGCTTCTTTCCATAGGAATCAATAAGCAAATTAAATGTAATAACATCAGGCTTGCATTGATTATTTTTCATACGTGAAAGCACCGATTCCATTTCCTTGATCATTCCATTTTTCCCGTAAGCATCCATCACACCATTATATGTGTAAATATCAGGAGAAATAACACTATCAGAAAGATCCTTAAACAAGAGATTCACTTGATCTACGTTCTGAGCTTGAGCGAAAGCCCTCAAGAGGATATTGTACGTCACAACATTGGGCTTGCAACGTTCCAAACTTTTCATCTTCTCAAAATACCCGAGAGCTTTCGCCAAAGCTTTTGCTTTATCTTTCGAGTGCAGATGTGCCGTAATGAGTGCATTGTAAACCGAAGCATCAGGCCGGCATCCACTGTTCCGCATCTCAGAGAAGAGCCACATGGCCATTCTAGTTTGACCTTTCTTTCCCATAACTGATATCAATTTTGAGTAAACACCATTATCAGCTATATACCAACGCTGTTTTTGCATCCATCTGAACACCTGAATTCATAATTTGCAAGTAAAAGAAACATTCTTTTTGGTATACCATAAAGCACAGACATTTACAAACACGTTCACAGTCACATCATGAACCTACTGTATCGCTAACATGTTCACTTACTCCTCAAATGTGTATCAATTCAGCATCAAGTCAATTACTAAATATATAATCACACGAATGCATAACAAGCAACAGCAGAATCATGGGAAATAAGCGGAATCTCAGAACTAAATCACTCGATCACAAATTAGATCAAAAGCGAGAACCCCAATCGAGTAATTACTAAGACCCAGAAGCTAAAAATGCTGAGAAACAAAAACCTCAAGGCACTGAAGCCACTTGTCTCCCTTGCCAAGCTCTTCAAATAGCATGAAACAGTGCTCGGTCCTCACAACTCTGACGTACTTATTGAGTGTCTTCACCAGAGGTTCATTTCCGTTGCAACCCTTCATAAGGACGCGAACCAGGTCTTGACTCCCCGATTTCTCTCCGTCTACAACGGTACCAGCGTTCTTCTTCTTGGGTCGGGTCGAGACACAGGCAACGTGGGTCCGGGTACTTTTCGGTGGACGCCATTGAGGGGTGTATTCGTAAAATTGAGAGAAATTTTGGGTAAATGGAGAAGGATGGAGTTGCAGAGATAACGCCGGCATAGCTAAATTATCGAAAAGCCAGAGTCTTGGCAATTGAGGTTTATAACGGAGAATGATTAAAGCAATCGTTAAAAAATTTCATTTTTTTTAACTTTTCGTAAAAAAAAATTACAACAACAACATTAATTAGTTACCGCCGTACCCGCTGATACTGAGTGAAAGCTGAAACACCGGTTGTGGATTTTGTACTTATTCAAATGGAAGAATTGGGGTCTTTTTTGTGTGTGCATGTCCAGCTTCTGCTACTCAGCTTATCGGAATGCAACATAATGGTACCTGAGACAATACGTCAGCTGTCAGATTCCTCCAGTCCATACTCCATAAAGAGCTAAATGCCAACTCAGTGAAAACCAATCACTCTTCTCTCTCAATCTCTGAATGGCTTTCCGGTGGCGTATTCTCAAGAAAAGGGTACAAGATTCCAAATTTAATTTATTTTCTCCTTGACGGAATCTTCGTCGGGGTAGTTCTTTTCTTCTGTTCCTTCATCGTCCACCGCTGTCGTCGATGGTCCGCCGCAGCTCCCGCCGTTTGAGTACCAGTCGAAACCGTATAAAGGGCCGTTGGCAGAGGAAGTGCTTCAAAAGAGAGAGAGGTTTCTTGGTCCCTCCCTCTTCTACTACTACCAGAAGCCTGTGAGTGTAGATGATGTACCAAACACCCTAATAAAATTTTCTGCCACGTATATGTTAAAGATTGAATCTTTCTTAGAAATTTTTTGACGGCTTTTGGTTATATCTGTAGTTGAACATCGTGGAGGGGAAGATGCAATATTTATATGACGAGAGCGGAAGGAGGTATCTGGATGCGTTTGCTGGAATAGTAACAGTCTCATGTGGGCACTGCCACCCTCATGTTTTGGAGGCCATTGCAGAGCAAAGTAAGCTTCTTCAGCATGCTACCACTATTTACTTGCATCACGCAATAGCTGATTTCGCCGAGGCCTTAGCTGCCAAGATGCCTGGGAACCTCAAGGTCTTTGTTTGATTTCTCTTCTCTTCGTGTTTTTACCATAACTTTAATGCTTGCAACGACTACAGAAAGATGGATTCTTTGTTCTTTGGCTGGTTGGTCTTAAAGTGAGACTGTGTTTTCAGTGAACTGTGAGTTGTTATTGCTAGCAATATGGACATGGTGTCCATAGCAGATTGTAATCTTAAAAGCTGCAATTGCGGTCGTGTAACGTTGTTTACAACCTTGTTTCGTGCCTTTGAACCAGCTATGTAACGTTGCAGGTTTGCTGAGCGAGAGAGGGCAATTCACCAAACTTTTTGTGATTATTGTTTTCCTTGCAAGAATTGGATCCAATATTTGCAGAGTCCAGCGAAGTGACTGTCTGGACAACAAATGTGATGATTTTGAGCTTTTATGATGCAGGTTGTGTATTTTGTGAATTCCGGGTCTGAAGCAAATGAGTTGGCAATGATGATGGCCAGACTTTATACTGGTAATCTTGAAATGATCGTTGAGAAATGCATATCATGGTGGAAGCTGTGGTACTCTTGGACTGACAGCTTTAAATACATGGAAGTATCCTATACAACAGGTTTGTGTGCATCTGAAGGATTTGCACCTTATTGCACTTTGGCTATTGTAATTAAGACAGGTACTTGGCATGGTTATCTGGGATTCTAAGGATGAAGTATTGCAGGTGAAATTCATCATGTGATTAACCCAGTGGCTATGCAAACGGTGTTCAAGATCACATTCATTATGGAACTTCAGGAAGGTGGCTGGATTTATTTCTGAAACAATTCAGGTTGCGATGGATGTCTAAAGTTTTATGGCCATTCCGATAACCACTAATGCAAGTCTTTTATAACCTTTATTTCTTTTCAAATTTTGTTCAAGTCCAGGTAGTTGGTGGAGCAGTTGAATTAGCTCCTGGATACTTGAAGTTCGTCTATGACATTGTACGCAATCCTGGTGCTGTTTGCATTGCTGATGAAGTGCAGACAGGATTTGGTCGCACGGGCAGCCATTATTGGGGTTTTCAAACCCAAGATGTCATTCCTGACATAGTTACCATGGCAAAGGTACTTAAAATCATCCATTTAAATTTAGTTAATCCTTAAAATGAAATAATTATTACTCACGAAAACTTCCGGTCCTTATAGTGAGATTGAGCTGCAATTTAGTGTATGCATTGGCATTTCGTCCATCACCTTTTGTTAGTACTTTCCAACCATACGTTCACGTTTTGTATTAATTATTGACAGGGAATCGGAAACGGTTTACCATTAGGTGCAGTGGTAACAACACCAGAAATAGCAAGTGTTATGGCGCAGAAAATTCAATTTAACACTTTTGGTGGGAACCCTGTCTGTTCTGCTGGTAGACTAGCAGTACTGAGAGTAATTGACCAAGAGAAACGTCAAGAGCCCTGTGCTGCAGTTGGATCCCACTTGATTGGGGGTTTGAGAGATCTACGGGAAAGACATGACAGTGAGTTCTCTCTAACTTGCCACTGGCAAGTAAGCACTAGTCTATCTGTTTCTTTTCTTAAGCACCTGTGTATGTAAAGGTAGACAAGGAAAGTAAAAGAACAATCTCTGTTTCTGCTAGCATATCATTCTGAGACTGTGGTTTTGGAAAACTCCTTATCTGTTGAATTCCAACCTAGTAAGGTAACTGTTAATCGTTTTAACTTTGGCAAACTATGATTTGTAAGTTCAGGTGGGGATTTTTATATTAGGATGTTTATCGAATATGTCCTTCAGGTTTTGTGTTATAAGGATAGGCCATGAGCATGCAATTTGATGCATCCATTTGATCTTTATCAGACTACGATATGCATTAATGTTACACATTTATGTTACGATCTTGGGCCTTTCTTTTCCTGATTTGTTACCCAGATATGCTTTAAGTGATAATGTTCTAAGCATTTCTTGGGACTTTCAGTGATTGGAGATGTAAGAGGAAGGGGTTTGATGGTCGGGATAGAACTTGTAACTGACAGGAAGGAGAAGACACCTGCCAAGGCAGAAACTGTAGTTTTGTTTGAAAAACTTAGAGGTATTGTGGAAGACCCTCCAAACGGAAAATGGATAGAGATCAGTTTTTGATACTTATGCAATGTGTTATATGTTCTCTCACTTGCAGAGCTTGGCATTCTTGTTGGAAAAGGTGGTCTGCATGGAAACGTTTTTCGTATAAAACCACCAATGTGTTTCTCCAAAGATGATGCAGGTATTTTCCCTGCATCTCATCAATATGGGATTTATAAGTTAATCCCTGTTAACCTCTAAAAGGAACTGCAGAAAGAAATGCCATTAATCTTACTTTTGCTTGCACATTCTGTTTCGTGAGTTTGTGTAATAACTGTGCTTTTTCTTTGGTAGGTGCAGACTTCCTGGTTGATGCTTTGGACCATTCAATGTCCAAGTTGTGAGAATCAATCTACCAGTGGTTGGATGTGCAGTTTTCTGAATCTTTTAGCATCAATTTCTTATGTCATTTTCAATAATATCAAGTGAATTTCTAATGGTATGGGCACATTCTTATCTCGCAGAATGCTTTTGTTATGATTTTTCTGCACTGTATTATATGCTGTACTCAGCAACTGTGTTCAAAGTTTTCTGCTTTCCGATCCTCGCAATACGTCTAGGAATCAATTCAAGGACAGAAAAAATATACAAACAATCAAGTAGTTGTTAACGGGGCTTTGAGATAATTTAGGCTTTTAGATAATCATCACATGAAAAACAGCGTAGAGATAAATCCTCAAGTCTGTAAGTGTGCAAGAGAGTGCCAGGAAAAGGAAGGTAAGAGAGTAGAACTGCAAAAAAAAGTTTGATGATGATGATAAACAATGTTCCTGAGATTCTTTTTTGTGAAGAGAGAGGGGTATAATAGAATCTTAATCCCAACGTGAAAATTAGGATGTCTAATGCATGATATGAATTGAGGTCGGAACAAGTTGATCGGATATTCTTTTTCTTTTTGCCCCAGTATTGGGACCTGAAGAAGGAAATGACAATACTGATTATTACATATCAAGAAACAGAACAAAAAGAGAGACCATTATCAATTCCAACTTTTTCTGGTAAAGTTTCTACGTGCTAGAAAGGTATAGCTTCTTTTATGTTTTCAAATGTATCAAGAGAAAATGTACAGACTTGCAGCCCATATAAGATACTGTTTGTTCTGAATTGGAGCCTCGTCTCAAGGCATAATTGGCACCTATTCGAAACAACAAGAGAACAATGCCATAATCATTTACAGAACGGATTGAGCACACAGAAATTACATGGCAGATTAATGTGTAGACTCAAAGCAGCATATCTCCTCTGAAGACATTTTATGTACAGCAAGCAAGTACTGAATATATGATTGAAAGCAAAAATTTCCTTTTGGAAGAATGGCTGCTTATAACCACAAGTTCTTGAATCTGTGGAAAGCTGCTTCAAAAAGGTCAGCCGGCTCGAGCTATGTCTACTTGAGTTCGTGATTATATTCTTCAAAAGACATATCTTTGCTTACCGGAGTATGGCTTGATTGATGATGTTTTCCACAAATTTGACCTGTTTGTTTTCTTCTAATGCAGGACTAAGCAGGTTCACAAGGACGATTTGCCCATACTGAACTCAGAGCTCTAAGTCGCTGGCAATACTCCCCCAACACAAGCAAGCCTCGAGCTGCCTGACGTACTGTCAACTGCCGGTGCATCTGAAGCAGAGTTTCCTTCCGAAGATGGTCGGCCTGTTTAAGACCAAAAGTTATAGCAATGCAGCCATTCAGCATCAAAAAGTTTCTTCTGCAAAGGTATTAAGGTCTGTTCCTGAGGCAAATGGCCTTAGAAACAATGTCTTGAAGGAGAGAGAGACAAAGGTCTGTGTGGCTTAAACTGTTTTGACAATAGGAAAATTGCAGGAAGAGTTGCAGAACATACCTGCAGCACGAAGCGAATTAGAGATTCTAATCTCTCCATTGCATTTTCCATTTGTGGCATGTAACTAGAACTATCCAAATGACCAGCTGCCACTGTCTCGGCTAGAGTTTGCTGGAGTTTTTCCATACCTTGCGAAAGCGCATCTTCTGCTTGCTGGCATGATAATTTAAGGTTAGTGACTTCCAATCGCTGCTGTTCCGCCAGGGGTTCAAGCTGAGGCAGAAGAACCTGCAATCAACCAATAAGTTTGGTTATGGCAGCCATTGCACTTGCATCATAAGCTTATGCAGTTTAAAGGATCATGATTCATCATACACAGGCCTGACACTAGACTTTCCGCATCAACAAGCTTTCAATTCCCATGCCACAGACACATTTCATGGAGCTATGAATGGCAGGGAAAACACAAAGTAACCACCTTTCTGGAGTTGGTATACAGGTATTACTAACAAGACTGATTGAACTCGACTGCTGGAGATTAACTTCTTATGGATGAGCAAAAGACCATATGAATCTACTACATAGAAGGCACATTAGTCAGACAGGTCACAGCAGAAAATTTGTCCAGAGCTTTGAGAATTGATATGCGGCTAATGTAATGAATGAGGAGTATGAATCTGTGTTTAAATAGCTGCAGTTACAACCCACAATTGAGTTTTCTGAAGATTATGTATTCCTGTTAGAAGTAGTCATATTTTGTACATGAATAGTTAATAAGCTAACACTGTATTACCTTAAGAAGCTCAGAAGGGCGAAAGCCACCAATCCACAAGAAAAAACGTTCCGCTGGAGACTTCCACAACCCAGACATCATATAGAAAACATCAGCTTTTGCAGCAGCTGCTTTCATGTTAAAAAGTTCAGAATAGTGGTTCAATCCGCTTTCCACAAGCATCTGAAGCTCTACATCACTTATATGAGCATCTAAAGCAGTCCTCAGATCATATATCTGTCTGCTTTGTTCTTCTAACCAATGTCCATACTCCATTTCAAAAGTAGCTATCCCTGCAGACAAATGAATCAACATTTGCTTCCTTACTCTTCCAAATAAACAGCAAAATAAACGAAGATGATGTATAGAAAACATCCAGCCTGAGCCTCATGCAGATATGATAAAAAATATGTTTCCACAATTGTCAGAAGTACCATATAAAGAAACAATGATTTGTCATTAGCTCCATGGATGAAACATATATGATTATAAATATAGATTCTGTGGAAATGCCTAGTCTAAGATGCCTACAAGATTTCCTTATATTGAGACTTCATAAGTTAGGTTGTCCTAAAAAGGGATAGAGGGAAGCGTAGTCAAATCTAATTCTGGTAATATCAATAAGATTTTTGACATACAAACCTGAGTTCATAGTTCCATTAAACCCCAAATGACCAGCTTCTACTCCACCACTCATGTACAGGCCCTACATACAGTGGAGGAACAACTGCTTTGTATTAGTAGAGTAGTAAAAGAAAAAAAAAAGAACTAGTGCAAAAAGGTAATCTTCTCCATGCCTGTTGCCTGGCTCTCTCAAGCTCCTGTTCCAATTGAAGGAGCTTCAAACGACTTGATTCTAATTGTTGAACATATGCCTTCAATGAAAAGCTAAAAGTAAGCCAGCATCCTAGAGAACTATTGCATGTAAATTTTCCATCAACATCACTGCGTATACATTTATACCTTTTTCCTCAGACGGCTTTTCCGAGCAGCCTCACGGTTTTGAGCGAGACGTCTTTGAGCCTTTTATCATGAATATGTTGAATCATCAGATAATGATATAAAATGTCCAGAATTAGAAATTAACCAACAACAGCTTGTTTATGACAGAGATGACCACAGATTTTTACCTTATCAATAGGCTTACTTGCTTCTTGATCATACTTGCCTGAAGGTCCAAGAGTATCTTGTGATATATCCTCTGACTAGTGAAATTACATATATAAATATGCTTCAGCTCACAATGAGTAAGCATGACCAAACTACAGAAACTAGTGAGGATACGGTTCAAAAATTGACACCTGATTATCTAGCTTCATTTGTGTTGCGAAAATCATTGATGCTGGTGTTGCTGGAGTGCCAGTGATCAACACTGATGCGGGTGAATTATCTTCCCATATTCCTATGTTATGGATAGGCTCATAAAGTCCCATCCTTCTTGGGGTGACAAACTGAGTCGATGGAGAGTTCATGCTCCTTATATCCATGACGAAGGTAGTTCAGTAAGCGTTTTGGCACAAGTGGATATGAAGAAACAGAGAGGAGTTGAGTTTAACAAGAAGGATTTGAGGTATCAGGATATTAAGGTTTGACAAGGGGAGCTTTGTAATAAGCATGCTATAAGAAGCAGATGGTTTCAGTGTAAAACTAAAGTTGGCAAAGCAGCATCATAAAGTTGCAAATTCCTTGGGAAACACTGAAAAGGCCAAAATATCAACCTAGTTCCTGAAAAAACTCCAACTTCACTGAAAACATTGTTGGATTACGCATCACATACATGTACCTGCAAATAGAAACTTCATGGAATCTTTATAAATTTCAGGAAAGGAATGGGATAGAATCATTTATGAATATATAAACCACGACTCATGACTGAATAGTACAATTCCCAAGTTGGTAAAATGTCCGGCAAACCGAGCAGAATTGATAATGATGTGATGTACACTCGAGTACAAGCATGAAAGTTTCCTTATTTTAGGTCCAACTCTAACAACAGGATTGTTTCATTATGACATTGTTCTGTTCACACTTTTCCTGCACATGTTTATGGTGGACCAATTTTGCATTGTTTTGATACTGTAGAGAGAAATATTCAAATAAATATGGTGTCAATGACCACTACTACCTCTTCCAACAAGTGGCAAGCTTACAAAAAAGAAAAATAAAACAGAAAAACTGTTCTCAAAAGCTGATGCAGACACTATGGAGAAAATAATGAGAAATCAGAAGAAAGGTAATATGCCAAGTCAACTGAGAATTTCATAGGGAAAATATAGGTGACACCCAAAGTGATGAAGATTGACTTCCATTACTGTACAAATCTGCAGAAACATCAAATACAAGTACTAGAGTGACCAAAATGCAGATTTTTTAGTACATGAGTAATCATAATGCTTGACCCTTGTAAAAGCAATGAACCAGGAACAGGAGATATGGATACATGAGAAGAAAGATCATCAAATGATTAAAAACAAGAAGTGTTGAATTTCCAAGGAAGAAGAAGGTCTAAAAATATATAGGAAACAAGGGGCTTTGTAGAAATTTCACGTCTTAAATAATCGTATCAAACATTCTCTCAATTTCAATGATCTTTTCAGCTTTCTAATAACATCTTCAAATTCCAGAAGTTGTAAAAGAGGGAGAGAGAGAGAAAAGAAAGCTCATGGGATTCCGTTGTCAACCGAAACTTACTCCAAGAAAAACTGGAACAGAAACTATCAAGCCAAACTTCGAAAGAGTTGGGAGAGTAGAATAACAAAAGGAAAAAACACCATATATGATACTTCAATTTTAACCCACCACTTAAAACTTATAGATACTGAAAAATAAAATCTAAGAACGTAGAACAAACGCTGTTTTATCATCCATAGAATCTTCTTTGTTATATCATTTACTGGTATGTCATTGAAAAGAAATCATTTTCCCAAGATTACACAACAGGAAGCTACTGACAAGGAAAAACAATCCAAAACAACGCGTTAACACAGAGGCTGATAACAGAACTTCCATATGTTTCTCACTCTTGTTTCACCAAACCAACACACCCGATGAACAAAACAGGAAAACCCAGAAGAAGATGATGAAGAACAAACAAGAAAAGTCAGTGAACCTTCTGTTTCAAAACGAAGTAGCATGAGAAGAAAGTTTCCCGCTTGCAGTACCAACCAGAAACAAAGACACAAAGGTTGCAACTTTCAACAGAAAACCTCGTAAAGCTTGTCCCTTTACAAACTCTCCCACCACAACAACCTTTGCTTCTTCCAACATCATCCTTCTTCAAACCAAGACTAGAACCGAGGACCAATAACGACAGCTTAAAAATGACCCCCTCCCTCTGCTCCAACACTGTTGCTTGTTTTTTTGGGACTAATTAATGAAAAATAAATTATATTAATTATAAACAAATTCAAACTCACCACCCCAATTATTTGTTCTTAATAGCCTTGGCTCGAGGTGGGATTTGGCTTATCGTGACCTACAGTGAGTACATGATAAAAAATTATACACATATGCTTCCACTAAGCGCTAATATGCGCACACAGGTATCTGTCACCACGACTTCCAACTCTTAACCTGCGACACTTCCCCGCGTTTGCCGACGACGGCATTTACCGCAGGTTTGGTTCGCCGGAGATGGCGGAGTGGTAGTGTTATGAAGAAGAGAACGGTCAAGCGTGAGAGGGTGGTCTTTCGGGTTTGAGAAGCATGTGGGTTAGACGCGCTTGAAGAGACTGTGAGAGGGTGATGGCGGCCTTATCGCGGGAATTTAACGGTCGTGGAAATGGTTAACGTGGCATTTTAACGGGTGTAGTCCAATTTTGTGTTGGAACATTAATTACATGAGACAATACTTAAGTTTTGACAATTTAATATTAAAAAAAAAAGAATATTTAATAAGATTCTATTATTAAGTTCAATGTAAAGAATATTATAATATCAATGCGGAATATTTATTTTGAAACGGAAGAATCTACTATCGTTATTTTTGAATATGCATTAAGTAAAATTTTGAATTAACGTAATAGTCTGCAAATCACGTCAATCGAATACTTCGCGCTACGTAAGGGCTGCGTGACAAGTTCGATCAATAAAGCGTAAGCGGGATAATATATTTATGTGTGATTCACGAAATTGATACAATTGCTTAGAAGATGTAAAAAAATATTAAATTATTTAATATTTTAAATTTAATTTTTATTGGATCCTTCAAAATTCTATAGTATATTGATTTTTTTAAAATCTCTTTTTATATTGTTTTAAAATAATGATAAAATACGTAAAATATGAATATTACACGTTAATCAAATAAATAATATTAATACAACAATTCAACTAAATTTTTAAACTCGTCGCAAACTAATTAGATTCAATTCAAATCGATACATTATTGATTTTTCAAATTTTAATTTTAATTCAACAACGTCTAATTAGTTCGTACTATGTAATGTTTATAACCGTGTATTTTATTTTTATTTTTTTACAATTATCTAAAAAAAGACATTTTAAAAATTTCAAAGATAACCAAAGGTTATACTAAAATTTTAAAAATTAAATAAATTTTTAAATCATAAAAAAGAAGGTGTGTTTTACTCTACAAACAAAGAGTTAAAACTGGCTATTGGTGTTATTGAAAGTGTAGATATACGTAAAGTCAGCTTAAGGGATCTTATTACCTAACAACAAGCATTACACACACAATGGCTTTTCAAGTCGCACTAAGACAACGTCCAATGACCCCATCAATTAGTGAGATATTAAAAACACATTCCCTTGTGATAATCTGTTTTCCACTTCTTTTGGACTGTGGCGGAAGCATTTGTAATAGTCATTACAAATCTAAATGGTTGGATTGATTTAATAGTAAAAATATTGAACCGATTAAAATTTTAATTTAATTTACCTTAATAACTAATATTGTTAAAATTTGACCGATCTATTAATTAATTAACTTTTTTAATGTTTAAAAAACTGAATTGATTAGGTCGTCTTAATAATAAAAACTTTTAACTAATTAACTTTTCGGTTTTATTTAGTTTAATATTCTTTGATGTTAAAAACTGATCAGTTTATTAATTAATTGGTCATTTTTTAAACAAACTAAAATAAATCGATTAATTTTTATTTAACATTTTCATTTTTCAATTAAACTTTAATTTTCTAATGGGTAAGAATAGTTTTCATTAGTCATTTTTTAAATTCTTTAATTTTATTCAATCTTTAACTAGTTTTATGATAGTCTAATACCGGTTGAATCTTTTAAACCTTAAATTTCTTGTCTCACTGGTTTAACTTCCGGTCCGCTTTTGAAAACATTGCTAATTTTTGTAAACAAGCTGATTTTTATAAACTATAACAAATTAGTTGATTTTTATTTTAACAATATCTTTTTTAATTAAACTTCTACTTTTTTACGTGTAAGGATAATCTTCTTATTTCAAATTCAACAATTTTATTTGATATTCATAATTCATTACATGTCGATTTTATAATAGTCTAATTTAAGTTTAATATTTTAAAACTTAAATTTTGTATTTTATCGGTACAATTTTTAATCCTCATTCTTGAATTATTAGAAACAACTAAATTGTTTTTATGGGGCTCGAACTTGCAACGTGAGACAAACTCGGGCCGTTATCTGGTAGTTCTGATACTACTGAGCCCCCTCATAAGCGCTTACAAAACGAAGTGAAACTAAATCTTAAATATTTCTTTCCCACAAGTATTAATGATATTAGAACATCCAAGTCACTACCGCAGGAGCACTACTTGGATTTTTCCACAAAATTTGTTGATAACTTTTAGCATCGTACAGGCTTTCTCTCCATAGCCACTTCCCTAAACAAGATTCAAGATTACCAACTTTTAGTGTCCGAACCTTTCCCTTCAGACCTCACATGCACTCTTGCTCACGCAAATCAATAATTCATGTCGACTCATATGGTCAATCCAATCCACAACATTTAGAAATATACATGCAAAACGAGTGCATGCAAAGTCTTCATATGGTGCTCACGTAACCAACTTGTACTTTGATAATCTAGCTTTAGAAACCAAAGACTTCAGGAAAAAGGATGTAAGACTCTTCGGTTGTTAAGCTGAATTTTAAATTATAATTAAGTCAAGATTGGCATGATAATTTATCGTTATTACGATATAATACAACTCGCAATTCATAATTATTTAAACTTTCCAGTATGTTAAGAGAATCTAATTAAGTCAATATATACGTAGTTGAAACTAGTCGGCTTCTTAATTACAAGCTAATGTAATGTAATTAGTTTTTAATATGAAAATTCCAAGGTCTTGAATATTGATGTCACATTTAGTTGTACTTACGTTGACTTCATTTATAACTAGAGTACTCATGCAATTAGTTTTGTCTCGTCCATTCTCTGCATGGCAAGTACACGACCATTTTTTTCACTATAAATCCTTATTTATATGTAAAATCCATTTCATTATGTATATATATACATATATGTGTGTGTATGTATATATATATCCTTTGGCAGCGGTATGTAGTCAAATGATAGAAAAATCATTTACAATAATAATGCCATGAAAAAATTCGATTCAACAGTTCCAATTATTCCTTAGATTGAAACATTGGCAAAAACGAGATTTTGTAACGATCCAATTTTCTATTCATTTGTGAGATTCGGGCGGTCCGGGAAGACCACCATGGCTCTTCTCTTCTTAAGAATCCATATTTCCGTTATCAGCGTTTGGACAACTGATCTTCCCGAAGAGCGCACATCAACAGGAAGGTTTCACACTTCGATGTCGGCTCTTCACCACCTGGAGCTGTAATATGTTCTAAGGGTTGAGTTGTTTGCCCATTAAAGCGATACGTGAGCTGAGTTCAAAATGTCCCGAAGAATTTTATATTTTCCCCGAATCTTATTCCTTAATGGTACGGAACAATAGTATCATTGGAGTGAATACACAAATAACTTTAAATATAAGAAGTAAAGTAGTTGGTTTGGTCCGGGTGGAGAGATCATAATATGATCCTAGGGATCCCTTAACTATTAGGGATACTAGAACGAATCACACTTTTACCACTAAACTATACCCGCTATGATGCAATTATTGTATATAAATAAACCTTTTGTCGAGATAAAACTTCATTCTCGATTCTACGAGAATTTTTATGAAAGCCTTTCATTTGCTTCTCTTTGATGGAAGTTTTATTTTTCCAGAATGTATCCTAATTTTTGGCTTAATTCTTCTTAAGATGATCGACTCAACCTCTCTCTCTCTCTCTATATATAT
>JANIPN010000219.1:2544763-2558211 GCA_027478595.1 Erythroxylum anguifugum
AGTTTCCTTTTTTTCTTGGTTTTTCCAAATAAATATTATTACATATTTCTGATTTATATTTTCAGTTGTTTTTGCAATTAATATTTGGCTTTTTTTACTTAACGTACGCCGGTGTTAAGTAAAGATAAATTCAACTTGTTTAGTTGGTGGGAGAGGATTAGAGTAGGCTAACGTACGCGGTGGGTGAATAGCAAGTAGGATACGATAAGTTTTTCAGACGGAGAAGGTTGTCTTCTGAGTTACCGGGATTTAGTTTAGTTTATTCGCACGCGCGGGCCGGTAGATACTTTCTTTTGTCCACGTGTCACGTTCCGATAGGAGGTTGGCTGGAAACTGGCACTAGTAGTTTAGGAATATTCTGTCCCAAAAGATGCTTCTTATCTTTTAAAACGAACCACTTGTGATCCCACACGTGCTATACTGGTACAGGATTTTTTTAATTTTTTATTATGAAATTAGGTAAATTATCAGGTGTATGTAACAATTCTAATTAAACTTTCGAATTTACACAATAATTTTTAATAATCCAAATAAGTTTTTGTAAACTAAATTAGATTGTTCTTTGTTTCTGTAGAAGGAAAAGAATACATGATAGCTAAAGTTTGAGATAGTCACATATTCCATTTTGCACTAAGCCAATATTCCACTTGCTGGCGATTCTAAAAGCTCTGTAGTTTTTGATTCCAATAAGCAAGTGTTTGATAATATCTTCTTACTTTTGCCACTTTGTTTGATAACTTGTGAATATGAACTTGGATTAGCTAATTAGATACTGCTGCTGTGGAGCTCCAACTGTAATTTTTGTGAACTACTGTCGAACCCATTTGTGTGGCATGGTTTCAGGGATCGATAACAGCATTTCTTCTCCGTCACGTACCTAGAACAAAGGGAGATGAAGTGCAGAGCCATGATCATCCAGTTGAAGCAGAAGGAGGAGATGAGGATGATGATGATGGTGATGACGGCGATGGTGGGGACTTTGGAGAAGGTGAAGAAGATTTGTCATCTGAAGATGGAGCTGACCATGAAAAGAATCCAAACAACAACAAAGACAACAACAAAAGCAACTCTAAAAAGGGTGGAGCTGGTGGGGCAGAAGAGAATGGGGAGGAGGAGGAAGAAGACGAAGAAGATGGTGAAGATGACGACGACGAGGATGAAGACGATGAAGATGATGACGACGACGATGACGGTGGTGAAGATGAGGAAGAAGAAGAAGTTGAGGAAATTGAGAATGAAGAAGAGGAAGAGGATGAAGACGAGGAATCTCTTCAGCCACCAAAGAAGAGGAAGAAGTAAAAGATTGGACAACAATGTCTTATGTGACTTCGTTATCTAACATTATGTGGTCTCATCCGATCCCTCTTAAGGCTGCTAGTACGAGAACTGTGTAGGACGATGTTGTTATCTTAATTTCCTTTTGATGATTTAGAGTACTTCGGTGATGTTTAAGAATCTTAGCTAAAATTTTAATTTCACAAATTCCTTGTTAGACCTTATAAATCATTTCTCATTTTCTTATTTCATTTTTAGTTATAAACTTGTTAATTATAATTAAATATAATTCCCAAACCCAAATTTTCAAATGCAATGTTACATTAACTACACTGATAGGATGAGAAGAAGAAGTCAATTTTATTTCTAATTAATAAAGAAATTATTTTCAATTTGAGATATATACAATTAAAAGGTAATATATTTGAATTCTTCTATTTACGCCTTTTTGATTGAGCTTGTCGGTTGGCATAATTTGCCGACTATTATAGCAATCAGGAAGTTTATTTAGTGCGCATCCAAAGTATAGGGACTGCGGTTTTTCCGTTTCTTTAAAAAAACATATTTAATTATATGTTATAAAATCAAAATTTAAAGTATTAATTTATAATAAAAATTAAAAGGTTAATGTAAATATTTTTCTTTAGAAAAAAACTAAAAGATAATTTTTTTTAAGGTAGTTTTTTTTATAACTCAAGTTTCAGACTTTACCCGACTATCCTGGGACCTATGAGCCACCCACTGAGACTCATAGATAGGTAAATCCAGGTCTGATCCTAGATAGTATCTGAGGTACCTGTTTTTAAAAGATGGGTCATCGCCAAGAGGATTACATTACCTTAAATAAAGGTTGCTCCTTCTAAGGCTCGAATCCACAACCTTCACATAATCCTCTCCCCCTTCTACTATTAGGCCTTTTTCTTTATGGTAGTTTTGATTTTAAATGAGGATATTTAATAAAAAATAATTATAAAAAAATAATGAAGGTAAGCCTAGGAACAACTAGTAAAGTTGTTTCTTTGTGATCATAAAATCACAAGTTCAAACCTTAGAAACAGTTTTTTGAGAAAAATATAAAAAGAAAATTGTGTATATTATAATCCTCTCCAGATCTCGTTAAGCGGAGAACTTTGTGCGTTACGTTAGTTACTTATATTTAATAAAAAATAATATTGAACAAATATTATATAATAAATATATTTTTGTAAAAGAAAATCTTATGAAAATTGACATATTTTTAAAAGAAAAATTGATTAACCCCTAATAATTATTTATATGTTAAGTATATTGAATTTAAAGGAAGAAGAAAAAAAAACTATAAAACTGAAACCTAACCGACGCAAGTGGACCCTTCACAGACCATACAAGAGACTGAGAAGGGAGAAGAAAGTCTTAAAATTAACTGAGACTTTGTTTTGATTAAACAAAGATTTCACAAATTTAATGATCGTAATCATCGGCTCGCAAATCCGTTTCTCCCAAATCTTATTCTGATGGCCGATAACGCAGACCCTTCGCCTCTTGTGCCGGTGACCCCAATCATCGAGCCTAGCGAGATCGACCTCGAGGCCGGCCCCGGCGAACAGATTCAGTGCCGTATATGCCTCGAAACTGACGGTAGTTTTTTACCTAAACCCTCTAATTTCCCCAATTTTGAAGAATTCTCACTCTTGTTTCTGTAGGCAATTTGTTGCCTTTTTTTGAAGTGGTCCTTGGTTGTTGAACAAAATTATCGTGGTGTTGCGTGAAAAAGATTTTAAATTTTGCATTTTTTACGCATGTGTGATAGTGAATGCTTCGTTTGTTTCTTTATTTTCTGTTGGAAAAGTAGAATTTTGTAGTGAAACTGACTCATAAGATAGATTTTTGGTTCACTTATGATTTGTTTAGCCTAGTCCTTTTACTTTGTCTGCTATTCGTGGCAACGATAATTGAATTGAAAGTGAGCAGAATTGATCTAAGTTGAGAGCTGAGTGTTTAGCAATGTCTTGTATTTTAAATGGGTTCAGGTTTTTTTTTTTTTTTGGTTAGCATGTGGCCTCTACTTGATGCTCTTCATTGTTAATGATATCTGATATCTTATTGAGTTATATTTTGGTTTCTTAGATACCTTGTGACCAGCATTAGACTTTGGGTGCATTGAGTCGGGCTATCAATATTTGCCTTTGATCTATTATTGGTTATTTTAGGGAGGGATTTTATTGCACCATGTAAATGCAAAGGGACGTCAAAATATGTTCATCGGGAATGCTTGGACCATTGGCGGGCTGTAAGGGTATGATTCCATTTCCATTTTATTGACTCTGATTTATTAATTGAATTAGAAGCATGTGACAGGATTGTTGCAGAAAGTGTGAGTCAAGTTAACATGGGTTTCTTCACGAGAGCCTGATTTTGGTGTTGATTTCGTTTTGTGTTTCTGTAGGAAGGATTTGCATTTGCTCATTGCACAACCTGCAAGGCTCCTTACCATTTGAGAGTTCATGTTGCTGCTGACAGAAAATGGCGGACTCTAAAATTCCGATTCTTTGTGACAAGGGACATTGTCTTTATATTTCTGGCTGTTCAGCTTGTATGTAATTAATTCCCTTCATAGTTTCCTTGATATTTCTAATTTTAATTGCAAGAATTCTCACTGTTATTACTCACCATCTGCAGGTAATCTCGTCACTGGCATATTTAGTGTGTTTAATTGATAGGTATCAAAACTCCTGGCTTCGTCTTGCTTGGGGATTTGACAGTGAACTTAGCTTCTACTACATATGTGGTAAAATGTCAAGACCTGACATGAAGTTCATGATAGCTTTTGCATTACTCTGGCAGACGACACTATCCTCTTCTATGCATATTGATTGCAGTATTGTTTGTTTCTGGCCATACATGAGATTTCCCCCTTCTTTCCTAAATTGTACTGATTGGCCATTTTGATGCTTTAGCAGACTGACTTGATGATATATTGATAGGAATTTTCTTGTCAGGTTATGCATTGTGTCACAAAGTTTCCTCTTTGCCACAGTATGTTTGAGCATCTCTTGTCTGTAGATAATATGATATAGGGTTAAGCGTTAGTTTCTCACTTTGAACTGACTGCAAGGGCTGACTGTTCCTAGTTGTTTACTTTGTGATTGCAAAAAATTGTTATGCTTCTGTACGTGAATGGTTACTTGGACTTCTTTTTTTGCTAACACATAATTGAGCATTCCATGTGTATCTCTGCATATTTGAAATGAATCAATCATACAAAGTTGCATTTGGTTGTTGCCTTTTCGAATTGATCTAAATGGATGCAAGAGGCACTTGATTTGTAAATTGTATTTCATGTACTGTTTCTTAACTTTAGCTGGAACTTTTGGATGGATCTTTTGTGCAGGAGCTCTATTGTTCTTTGCATTGTTGGGCCTATCTGGATGCTTCATTACTTGTTATGATCGAAGAGTGCGGAATGATTTGGCTCAGCCTTGTCGAGAATTATGTCTTTGTTGTTGTCATCCCGGGTATGATCTGCTGTCTATTCATGCTATATGTAGGATATGCTGGTGGTATATCATAATCATTGTGGCTTCAAGGGCTTAGGTAGATCTTTCTTGGTCTTTTGGGTTGAGATTGAATCTATAAATTGAGGGCTTCATGTTTTATGATCCTTCCACACATTTGCCTACTTTGATACATTTATGCATGTCTTTGCTATCATATTCTTGTTTGCACCCTCTTGGTTGGGTTGAGATTAAAAAGTCAACAACAATGTCATCCATGCTGTCAGCTCACATTAAGATGAGGAAAGCTGCTCGATATAGAATATTTCTTACTAGTTATTAGCAGATCTTAAGCTTCTATGCTATAATCAATTGTGTGAAGAACATACTTGGGATATTTTAACTCACTAGATGGAGTAATTGTTCAATTTAGGTACTTCTATATGATAACAACATACATGTGGCAGTTTCTGGTTTTTCTTTATTTGTATAACTAAGTTTTTTTCATCTTTCAAAGTGTTTTATGAAAGGGCTGAGTTGCAAACTCAAATTAAGAGTAGTTTTCATAACTTGGTTTATTGCCATACCCAAATTTCTAACTCCGTGTTTCTGAAGTAAAGTCCATTAACCATACGCTTGGTGTTATGATAGCTTATATATGCTTTGGTACTGGATTAAATAAAGCTTGGTGTTATAATATGTTAGAGACGATTTTTCCTTTGTGCAGAATGTGTGCAGACTGCCATTTGCCTGGCACACTCTGTATGTGGACTGATTGTACCACTTGCTTTGAAAGTTGTGCAAGTGCAGCTGGTGAATGTGGTTGCTTGGGAGGTGCTGGCGAAGCAGGCCTACCGTTATTGTTTATATTGGCATTGGTCGTGCTGGGACTATTTACTGTAATTGGCATATTTTACAGCGTTTTGGTGGCTACAATGGTTGGACAACGAATTTGGCAGCGACATTATCACATACTTGCAAAGAGGATGCTAACCAAGGTCAGTGGCATAACCTGTTATCTGATTATTTCAGAATGCTAAATGTAGTCCTATGTTGAATCTATGTTTAAGCCTAATTTGCACAGGAATCACTCCAATAGTTAAGTTCTTTAGGAATGGTTATCCTGTCCATGGTCATATATGTGCCTACTTTAGCTTTACCCCAGAAACATGCCAGATGCCTTTGAACCTGGCCTAGCACATTAAATGTTTTGGGTGTCATCAGTCGTATTTGTGATCATTGTGTCCAAGGTGTTTCTGTACTACAATTTTGACCTTTTGGGTGGTAGTCATTGTGATGTTGGAGAGGGGATGGTCCAATTCTGGAAGTTGTCTGTTCAATGTGGCCTTTAGAGCATAATAGGAATTTTTGATATGTAACAAACATGATAGGTGATCCATTTGACATTTTGCTTTTGTTAGAAGAGTTGTGTACCTTGACTTTATTTTGTTCTGAAATAGTTTTGATATTCTCTGTCAGGAATATGTAGTCGAGGATGTTGACAGTGAAACGAATGGATCTGATTGGTCTCCCCCTCCTCTCCCACCTGAACATATTCAGCAGCTGAAAAATCTAGGCCTTCTATGAGTATAAGGCGTGACATCATGGATCACAGGAATAACATGCTATATAGGAATTGACTGGCTATTTCTAATTTAGTAGGTCAGTCTATGATGCGAGCTTTTGACTTTTACCTCTATTATAAAAGTATCTATGCAATTTAAGGAAATATCCAAGGCCCCTCCGATGTGAATGATCATCTATCAAAACCAAGTACTGTCATTATTTAAGTTTCTTGCGATATCCCGAAACAGCTAACAAAAGAAGAAGTTTGTATAATTAATTTCACGTTGTAACAAGAACGAACAGAACATGTGATGTACTAGATGCTAACTTTGTGGGTGTCACTTTCTTGTTTATCCATTTCAATAAATGTTTTTCTGTTTCAATTGATTTGAGTGAAGTAATTTCCTTTCATCTGTTCTGTTTATTCCTTGAATAAAAATCATATTGCTTGCAAGATGAATTTAAAGTGAAGTCTTTTCTTCAATATTGTGATCAAAGAAAGAATGCCCCAGAAATCACTTGAACTATACTTCTAGTGATCAACAGATACCTTAACGACAGAGTGGAATTTCCACATTCCAGGTGTTTTAACTCTGGAAATAGATGTGAAATTTGGAAGTACTAATTAGCAGGTGATTCCATAGTTGAACAAGTGACGATAGCCTGCCCTCATGTGGTCGGAATTGCAGGCTGCAGTAAAATCCGCAGCATGGTTGAGAGAGACACAATCTGTTGCTTTAGCTTCTGTACTCCTGACCATTGTTGCAGATGAACATTACATGGACATGCCATTTTCTATTAAGACGGTGGTGTGAGGTAGGTTCTTAGACATATTTAGACGAATGCCAAGTCTTCCTCACTATGTTTAGAGCGACAGGGTGGGTAATTTGTCTACTTCCTGATAGGTTTCAAGTTCTTTGATGTGTTGTTCTCAGGAATCCGAACATACATCACATGAACCTTTTAAGCTTGTCAATTCCTGGAAAGCTCCACATGCACATGGCATAAACCTTGTAAACCATCATGCCGACCTTTCTGACCTGTTTTCGGTGGTAGACGCCTTACTTTAACGCTAAAAGCCACACATGACACGACCCCATATATAGATTTAAGATTCGAGTCTTGGTCTGTACTTGGGGATGCTTTACTTACATTGAACTAAGTTGCTTGAGCATCACTCAAAGATGCCAAAAACAAATATCTTTTCTCCCTAAAGTCTTACAAAAACAGCAATTTATGAATTTTCTAAATTATTAAAAACTCATTAAAAATTCATAAATTGTAATTAATGTATATCTTTTTAAAATTAAAAAAAAGTTTAAATTGTAATTAATGTCTATCACTTAATATTATAATAATGTCTTCTAGGATTCTAACGTAGTCGAGGCGAAGCACCATGTCTTGTCCAAAAACCGACAAACCCCCAATACCGCGGCATAAAGAGAACACAAGAAACTGCCAACGACTATACTATACAATAATCGTCACAAGACTCAGAACCTAAGCACCCACCTGTCAACCTTATCCATTTCTATGATCTTCACCTATAAATAATTTCCTCCTCAGGTGTGGTACTCCTCGGAGATCATCGCACACACAAAAGCTTTAATACACAGCATCCTCCATGGCTGATATTGCTATATTGGTTGCAGAAGAGTACGAAAGGAGAGTGAAGAAGAACTCACCAAAGGCTGCTGATGATGATACTAGCTGGGTTTGTACTTGTGCTTCTGTCGTAGCTCAGAGGGTCAGAAACAAGATTAACAGCAACGATGGCAGTCTTCTTCTTCGCAAAAGCTTGGAGTTTTCCAAGTTGGTTTTGGAACCCAAGTCCCAAGTATCTACTGCTGCTTCTAATGGCGTCTTCTCTGCCTAGTTCTTGAGTTTTTAGGTCGAGTGAAGTGACTTGATTCATCACTTTCTGTGTCTGTCCTCTTGATATGATCTGATATATATGTAAATAGACTTAGATTATCCTTAATGCATATATATATATATTACGAATTTCAGGTTCATTAGTACATTCCATGGAAGAAGATTTGTGGTTTGGTAATCTAATGTTTGGGACTGATTAATTAGTTTGTTAATCTTCTGTTCTGATCCACCGTCAGGCTTAATAGTTGAAAGTGACATGTCGTTTCCCGGCGAGGTCATTGATAACGACAGATTATCAGCTCTTATATTGCCTGCACATCACATCTTTTGTTTTATTTACTCTGTTTTAATTTAATTTAATTTATATATTTATGTAAAATTTACATAAATATATAAATAAAATTTAATAATAGAAACACTGTAATTAAAATAGGAGATTTAATCTTGTCTATTTGAATTATTAAATTTACTGGTTGTAGCACTTGTTCCTCTTTTGGTGTTTTAACATGTTCCTTTTAATATGTTACATATATTTATATAGATTTTATATAAATGTATAAATAAAATGAAGTGAAAATTAGTTAGTTGGAATAAAAAATATGTTATTTATCAATTATCTGTCACTTCATAAATTTATTGACTGAATTGTTTATTAAAGAACTAGTTAAGTAAAATATTGAGCTTGAGGTCTAATCTAAGTCGAATTCAATCTGATTTATTATTATATTTAATTAAATTAATTGGTTAATTTGCTTTTTATCTTTTATTAAATATATATAATAATTTACAAATTACATATTCTAAATAAATTATTTATTTAAATTTAACCCCTGCTCCAATCATAAATTGATGTAATACATACGAAATAAAGTACCTTTACTCATGCAAAGTTGATGTAACCTGTCACCTGCGAGGTTGGGGTGCAGATTCTCTGTCCAATATTATGGTATCTTATTGTGTCCAATAAATTTCAGCCATTTATTTATGTGAGTTTCGCATGAGACCCGCATAGATCCTGCAAAATAAATGACTGAAATTTTATGAGACAGAATAATATTGAACAAAAGATCAGACGTGTGCACTTGAACATTTATCCCACAAAAAGTGCTTTTGAACATAGGGGCTAAGATCTAAGAACATATCTTTTTCTGCCTTCAAGGTTAGGCAAAAGTGAGGAGTACAGGGTAAAAAGTCATGTGTTCGTACCATATAGGATTTATTTAATGCAGAGTATTTAATTAATATGATTTATAGGTTACTACGTCGATCTAAAAATTTACTCGGTACGTATCCAAAATATAGTAACTGCAGTTCTTCTGTTTCAACATCGGACCAAAATATTATTAGTTGGATTTGATATTAATAAAAATAGATTGATTGTTCTCATTTCTATCCTTATCATTTAATTAAAATATATAATTTATAAAATTATAATCATAAATAATACGAGATTGCAAGATATGTACGAGGAGGACAATGGGCAGGACCGGATCCAGTTGCCATCAATAGATATGTGAAGCCTACATCGTCCTTAATCTCAGGCTTAACATATTTTTGGATGATAACAACATTTTTCTCAATTGAATATCAATGTTTAAAATTAGGGTTAAAAGTAATTGGTAGATTAATCTATATAAAAATTAAAAAAATTGAAAGAAACATTTTTTAAGCTATGCTTAATTAGTCGTAAGGTTTATAATAGAATGAAATGTAAATTGACGTAAGATCTCAAGTGCTCGAGAGAGGACGGTAGATCCCACGTACTAAAAAGATGGTTAGTTTTATTTTAACATATTTGTCAAAAAAAACGGGTCATTTTTTAATTGAAATCGACTGATTTATTAATTATTTGATTGATTTTTTGTTATAAGGATTATATGATATAAATTGGATTAAAAATTAAGTTGGTTTGTATTTATTTTAGTTGAATTGGTTGGTACGTCCAATTTTTAAATTATAACCACAATACGATAAATTAAAATTATATATATATATATATATAAATCTTATCTATAATAATAAATAATTAATTCAAGAGATATACAATATAACATAAAGAATATAATAATCAAAATTAAGTAACAGAATTTAGAATAATTGAATAAAATTTGGTAGAAGTTAAAAAAACCTAAGTAAGCTATCACCGCGTAATGCGGATAACAAGAGAATGGTATGCTCGTGAATCCCATCGCACTCTACTTTCTTTCTCAGCCGACGATAACTGTCAACAATCTCATCCGGCAAGATCTTTTTCCGACAAATCGGACACGTCGTCGCCGCCACGCACGGCTGCTGCAACCATTTGTCCATGCAGTCCTTGTGGTACGCGTGGTCGCATCTCAGTTTCCTCACGCTTTCTCCTTCGTAAAACAAACTCAAACACACTGCACACTCCGTCAACCCCTCGCAGACCTTCTCCGTGTAACGAACTGTCGGGTTTTCCTTCTCTATCAGCTTCAGGTAAAGGGTTGTGTTGATCGTGTGCTTATCGGCGCTTGAACTGCTGTTTCTGATGAGTAAGGACCGGACCAGAAGCATTAGCTCGAGGAGTATGAGCTTGAAGAAGATGTTAACGATGAGGTAGAGGGCAGAAAAAAAATGGGAAAACTCTGCCATGGTTTGATAACGAGAAGGTTGAAGAACTTACTAAGGAATGTGCAAGTAGTTGAGCTGCAACAATGGAAGTTTAAATAGTTAAGCCAAGTCTGACTTGGGGAAGAAGGTGACATGTTTTTTCGTTTGTGCTTCCTCTTGGTAGTTAATGCTGAGAATCGTCAAAATTGGATTAAAAATTTGACTTGTTTATTTTTATTCTTGGAATATTTTAGTCGAAAGTAATAATTTAAAAACTTAGATAGTTCAATCGTAAAAATCTTGAACCGTCCAATTTTTCGATTCTGTTTTCAACTTTTCGGTTCGATTTATTATAATAATTATTGTTATTAATCGGTCAATTTTTGTAAATTAATAAGTTCTTATAAATCAATTAATGTTCATTTAACAGTTTTTTTCAATTAAAATTCAAATTTTTTGATAGGTAAGGAAATTTTTTTATTTTTCAATCATATTTTAAATTTTTTTAAATTTATTTAATCTTTAGTCGATTTTATGACACTCTAACACCAGTTGAACCTTTAAATATTAAATCTCTTATCTTAACGGTTTAACCTTCGGCCCGGTGGATTGGAGTTCAAATTGGATTCCAACAGAGTCATAGAAGATGTAATAATAAATAATGTAGTAACAACAAATTATGATTTAGGTTTGAATGAATATTAAATCCAAAAATAATTAATTATGAGTTAATTAGTATACTCATTTTTCACATGAAATGTCATAATCTCCCTTTAAAAATCTTTTACGTCTTTATCTATAATTTTTAATATAAAATCAAATTAAAAACCTCTTAAATGCTTACCAACTTTTTGCTAATATATTAAAACAAATAATGTGACTTTCTATTTTTATTGTCAGTATAATATTATTATTCAGATTTATTTTAATAAAAATGACCTATCAAATAATTTCAATTTAACTTCACAAAATTAAATATTTATAAATAACTAAATACTATACAAGTTGATTAATAATCGTTTTCTTATAAATATTAAATAGTGTCATGTCCTGACATCCACCTTTTTTACGTGGGATGTCACATTGTTTTCGGAAGCAGATATGAAAGTTCCAAGTAATTAGCAACCCAAAATCTGGTACGTTGACCCCTTCTTCATGTCTGTAATCTGCTGGTGTAGTGGTTTTGACTATTTTTTGTTCTTAATCCTGGAGGAGACTTAAGACTTCGTTCTTAATTTCCTCGTGCCTGGAGAGGGTAATGTCACTTTCACAGGGTTCATGGTAGTTAGGTACGGGTCCGGTTAACCTGCATAACGTTTAATAGTTAAGATTAGGCGGCAGCGTACAAGAAAACAGGAGGATTAAGTATTTTCTTCTCCAACAACAAAGAAGATGTTTCATGAATAGTTCAAGCAGGCGCCTTCTAACAGGTTTCCTGGTTTTCAACTTTGATCAATTGCCTGTCTTCTTTATGCTTTAATCAAAGTAGTTCTTTTCCTTTCCCTTTCACGTTAATCGTTTTTAAGTTTCTTGTAGATTAGTTTACAACTCAACATGCAACTTGCTCATTTAAATTTCGACCCATGTTTTATCTGGGACGTGATCCTCTGTCCAATATTATGCTGTATTATTCCGTTTCATGAATTTCAGTCATTCATTTATGCAGGTCCTGTGTTCATTTACACAAGACTCACATGGGAACCACATAAATAAATGACAGGGATTCGTGAGACAGAATAAGACACCATAATATTAGACAGAAGAATCAGACTCGTTTTATCTATGCTTGATCTGATGAACAACGAACCTGATTATTTTTCCTTCCTGGGAACGAGGCAGAGAGATTGAAATGTTTAAAAAATTGGACCAAAATTTAAACCAAGAAGAAGAAAGATTTAAGATTTAAAAGGTTCAATTGATATTAGACTGTCGTAAAATCGGATAAATATTCAATAAGATTAAAGAATTTGAAAATTAATTAAAAGAGATTGTTCATGCTCATGTAAAAATTTGAAATTCAATTAAAAAATATTATTAAATAAAAATTAGTTGATCTATTTTAATTTATAAAAACTTACAATTTACAAAAATTAACTGATTAATTAATAAACTAATTAATTTTTAATAACAAAAGTTATAAAAATAGATCGAATCAAAAAATTATACGGTTAAAAATCTTACGGTTGAATTGACCAAACCGATTGAGTTTTTAATCACTATAAAAATTAAAAGGAAAGAGACTTAGCTGCATGGCTAATTATTTGGTCATCATCTATAATCAACTTTAATAGATAAAAGTTATTTTATTAAAATATTATGCTTTACTTCATCATCGTCAACATTTAGTTTAAATTTTGCAAAAGTGTTATTAATGGTCCGTGTGTTGTAAAAATTATTAATTAAAAATAATTAAAATAATAATATTTTTATTTTTATTTTATTATGAATTATAGATGGCTGCTTATTTACAAACCACGAAATTTTAGAATCAGATTCTCTGTTCCGATTAACCAGTTCTTATCATATTCTATTAAATCTAATCCACACAATTACGTGGAATACATATAAACGTGTGGACAAAATTAAGTAATTGAAATATCCTAAAATAAATAGAGTGCTTCAAAAACATGCTTGATTGTTAATAATATTGTAGTTCTATTTTAATTACTGATAATAATAACCTAT
>JANIPN010000219.1:2626503-2637728 GCA_027478595.1 Erythroxylum anguifugum
ACCCAGAATGCTAGATGGGAACAGTCAGTCCAAGCCCCCCACCCCCCATGGATTTCTAATGGGGCCTTTGGGTTGGGGCAAAAACCAGTGGCACTTCCGACATTGTTTCCCCAGTCACAAGTAGCTAAATAACATCGATTTAGTTTAACCAGAAAAAGTACCGCAAATCTTGATGGGTGCTTCGAGCTCCAACAAATTGGGCTGTTGCAAGAAAATCTCTCCGGACACAACACACAACGGACGGATCTTGGACTCGGACAACTGCACCTGCTTTCCAGGTCTGCTACGAATCTGAAGGTCTTTGCTTTCTCAACAAACTGACACTATAAAACCCAGACTCCAAATTGGCCTAAATGAGAATATGCACACACACAGATCAAAATACCCAGAAACCTAAAAATCACAGACCATAAAAAACCGAAACTTTTTGTTTATAAAAAATCGTTCCGCTCAACAAAGCTTCGATTTGGACGAGTTGTGAAACGACCATATAGAGAAGAATTGAATAGGATCCAGGAATTGAATTGAAGGAAGAGAGGACCAGTAAAGAATCGAGCAAACGAAAACTACAGCAAAGTTAAGTAAGAAGGAAAGATACATCCAATTCGAGCAAAAGATGTAGTACTAACGGCAGAAGATGAAGAATATTTGAAGAGGTGGCAGTGTTAAAAGAGTTGTTGGACTTCGGAGAAAACGAAAGGTTAAATTAGCCAAAATGATTTTTAGATTAAATTTTTGAATAAAGTAATCTAAATATTAAGGAGTATTGAGATTTAGAATTCAAATAAAGTGCTGCTATTTTTTCTAAATTACAAAAATTTTTACTTTTTTTTTTAGGAAAACAGAATACACATATTAGAAAACAAGTATGGGAAACAGATCCCTGACATATCCTCTAATAGGATACGTTGGCACCCGATAGGTGTAGTATCAAAATGTGTGACGCCAATGTCAGAAGGTTCTGCCTGGGTAGCAAGCCAGTCCGAGCATTTGTTGTTCTCTCGGTATATGTGTCGATGAACAACAAATCAATTCCCGGTGAACAGTTCGTGGATACCCGTTACTATGGGGTTGAGAGTCTGGGAGCGGGTGTCCAAGAAAGAGATGATCTTATGCACTGCGAGCGAATCCACTTTCAGTTCTATCCGGCAGAAGCTCAGGCTCCATGCGAGCGAGAGTTCTGTAAAAACACTCCAGAGTTTTGCTGACAACGCAGCGCACCATCCTAGGTTTTGTGTGAAGCCTCTAAGCCAATTGCCGTCATTATCTCGTATGAGGCCACCTGCTGTCGTCGAGAACTGGGCGCGATTGCATGCACCATCTGTGTTAACTTTTACCCAACCAAGCGGCAGGGTACACCAACCGATGAGTTGTTCTTGACGGGTCGAAAGTCGAAACCCAATATTGGCCCGACTGTTCCACTTGGTAGGTTTTCCCACTTAACAATTTGTGTTAACCAAACGGACCTTGTACTATTTCAAGGGGTTACGAGACGTACCTTCTCCTAGCAATTTTTGGGTGGGAGTGTGTCGATTGCATCATACTGAATCAGAAAGGTTGTAACAAACGGTTAAAATTTGATAGCACATTCTGTTATGCCTTCTATATACATTTTTGCTCTCAGATGCCCAACAATGATACTTCCCAAATTGTGTTATTGAATTCTGGCGTTTCATATTTTCGTTTTAATTCATAGGTCCTTTTGTTTGGTATTTGAGATATGGGACGATTTTCCTGAAGCTGAAGGTACTAACAAAGACGTACGCAAGCAACATTCTTGCTGTTACAGAGAATTGACAATTTGGAAGTAGTCTCAGAAGGAGCCAACTGAAAATTCCAAAATGCTCAACTGATCCTGCCTGGAGTTACAATCACATTAGTTTATGGTGTGTCTATCTATCTAAAGAGTCAACTGTCACTAAGAATGAGGCGGGTGGCCATAGTACACCATGCCTGGTGGCTGAAGAGGTCGGAAACTAGGGCCTGGTGGTGGTTGTTGAGTTAGCATTGATTGTTGCTGAGCTACAGGCTGCTGCTGCTGCTGGGGCAACTGTAGCGATTGCTGATGGGTTATTTGAGAAGGCTGATGAGTTAAAGGCACCATGGGGCTGACCATGTAGGGTGGTGGAGGCAGCGGTCCAGGAGGTAAAGGTATAGTACCATAACCGTAAGGGCTTATAATCCCCCCCGATGGCTGTATATATTGTTGGGAGGGGGGGCTTGGAAGCATGTGATATTGAGCTTGTGAACTAGGGGTCTGGTTCTGCACAGTGGCCTGGGCCAGCCGAACCGATTGATATGAATGGTTTAACGGAGCAGTGGCCGGTTGTGCTGGCACAAACACATTAGGTTCTGAAACAGTCAAGGTGTTTTCAGGTTTTGAGGACTCGGAAGCTGAATTGACAGGCATAGATGCATATGGATTTGGCGTCGAAGCTTTTATTAAAGCAGCATTTTTGGCCTCTTCTGCAGCAAATGTAGAAAGAACAGAATGCATGATCAATTGAGAGGAGCTGGAAGCAGCGAGCTTATCCGCAACCTCAGCAGCAATGGCAGCTGCAGACTTCTTTGGCGTTTGTTCAACTGATTGGTTTGTCGGAATCAACGCTCTCGCTACATAGTTTTCATCGTCGAGCCATTTTCTCATGTTGCTCGCTTCCTCTGCCTGTGCGTGGGCTACCTAAAGTTCACCAAACACAATTCATTAATAAATCTTTTTTAACACTGCTGCATCGTAAGACCGATTAGGCTCTAATAAATGCATTTCAGAGCCCACAGTTGTCTTCTAAACGTTCATTATAAAATCTGCACTAGACCAGCATGCAGCCCCAAACATGTTCAAATTGCAAAAATTAGAGGATAACTGCTTGAAGTGTTTCAGAAATAGAATCTAGATGACTGCAATACAAACATAGATATGATAGATGAATGTCCATAATTCAACAAAACCCTGTATAAAACATTTATAGACAAACACACTTCCAGGAAATGAAAAAACAAGACACGTACCTGCATCTGAGTTCGGATATTCTCCAGTTCAGACTCCTGGAGGAAAAAACAAAGGGAACAAAATCATGAATAATGAACATACAAGTTCACACATAGTATCTAATGCATAAGTTCATAATGATTTTATAAGACATGATCGATAACATTCACTCAATCACTAAAGGTCATTACAAGATTGATACCTGTTCGTGTTGAGCTTCTTTCAACTGAGATATAAGAGCAACTCTACTTGCTTCAACTGACTTGAGTTTCTCAATACATTGGTTCAAAAGCTTCTCTTCCTCCTCTAATTCTTTTGCCAAAGACTTCCGTTTAGGGTCTTTCCCTGAATAGCAAAAAGTAACGCTTTAGGTAGCCACACATTTTGGGTCAAAGCCGAGCCTTGAGAGCCCTACAGGAAAAAGAAATAACAATAAAGCGGCTCAAGAGTACAGACACTCAATCTAATCTGCAGTATGGTAATAACTTCATATGATGTTCAACGTACCATCAGTAGAAACATTATCAACTTCTTTCTCCATCTTCCTCACACGATTAACTGCAGCCTTGCAATTGCTCATCTCTGCTTCTTCAGTTGAATGTTCACTATCAACCAAGTGATATGCTGAAACTATTTTTTCAGCAGCACCTCCAATAGACAGTTTCTGGTTTTCCAGTGCAATGAAAAAGTAAGTTCTATTCTAAACTACAAAACAGAAACAAATATGAAAAGGAGACACAAATATGCAAAAATATCATATTAAATATGGCCAGCATACTGTATAAAAAGGAAAACAATGACAATCAACGGCCATGTTCTAACCGTTCTAATGGATCGTGTATCTCGTTTCACAATTTTAACCGAGCGTGATCGTTTTTTGCTGAACTCGAAAGGTGGCATTGCATCTTCACCAAGCATTAGGTCTTTAAGGCTTCGGGCACGAGATCCAAATACTCTCCTCTCCTCCCATATACTGACCTGACAAATTTGTAAACAATGAGCTGATTAATTGAGCACATTATCCACTCTTTCTAAATATGGCTCCAAATCAAGACTCCTTATCCCAATTTCCAACTAAATAAAAATGATCCAGAACCAAAATTTACAAGGATTTGCATCCCAGGTATGGAGATTATACTCATATGATACTTGCAAATACAATGGCACATTTCTCAGTGTCCAATACAGTGAAACCACAGATAATTGACTTACCAGTCGAGAGACCACATTCTTGCCACGATCATCACCTTTCTCAGAAACATCTTTGAGTGCAGCTGGAAGAACCTTCCAAAACTCAGTGACAAATTCATTTCCCTTACGCTTACTGTTCTGCAAGATATCATTTGCGAGATAGAGAAGAGGAACTTTCTGAACCATCTCTGAACTGTGGAACTGTTTATCCCATGTTGCAACAACCTGTTCTGCCTTGCTTCGGTGAAATATGCACCAATGTGACAAAGCTATAGAAGTAGAGTTAAAGATGGTGAAACATAGATTGTTCAATATCACCATTTTAACTTTGAGAAATGATAACATTAGATAAAGAAGGATCATAATCAGACTGTGAACACGAATCAAGAACTGCTTTCAGAATAATTCAGAAAATCCAATAAATTGACAGGTCGAAACAAATTTTGAGTTTCAAATTTTAGCTCTAATCATCATCATTAACACCCAATTGTAAACCCGCTAAGTCACAGGGTCTAGAAAGATCCGATAGTACGCATCCTTACTCCTACGTAGTAGTAGTAGAGAGGATGTTTCCAAAAATTTTAGCTCTAACATATCAACAAAAAAAAATTAATGACAAACAGTAGGGAAACATAATATGAACTCAGTAGTAATTGCTAAATCAGCCACCAGAAGTACAATAAGTTCTTAGTAGTTTCTAACATTATAATGGCATACCAACCACAATCGTTTGTTACAGTTGTGCTACGACTACAATCAACATAAAACAACACAGAACACTAATTTTTGTATTAAATGCAACGACGGAGAAAAATACTAGTTAAAATTAAAGAAATGCAAATGATAAAATCCCATATTGCGGAACAACTGAAAATGGAAAAACGCAGAAAGGATACTTTCAATACATTGCTGGGTGCTGTTGAGCTTAGAAAGCTTGTCTGCAAGTATCTGTTCACTGAATAAACTATTCATCCCACCTCAAGAATTCCCCTCGCGTGCCAAGCAACAAACCAATCACCAACTAAGAGCAAAACCTAAAAAAAGACTCCTGAATCTTCAAGTACCCAATTGACAAAAGAACTAGTAATCATTACAACTCCAGAAACCAGCTGAAATTGATCCAAAGATGTAAGCTTTGGCCCTGAAACAGATGCCAGCAACTGTCTGACAATACTAATTACCCCCTAGAAGAAGGTAATCAACTGAATTTGGAACAAATGCAGGGAAGGGACAAACCCTAATTGAACACACAAACAACAGCTCTCAAGAGACCGAATCCTGAAATTTGAAAGGTGAGAAACAAAACAAAACAAAACGACGGCGTGAAGGGTAGCAGAAAGCTAGAAACAGATTGATAAGCAAGCAATGCGAATCAAAGAGCTGGGCTTTATGAAATTTAAGGAACCCAAGAAGAGAAAGTTCTGGGAAAGAGACGCGTATCCAAGAAAGAACGTGTCTTTAGTCAAAGAAGTGGAAGAGAGAGAAGTAGCAGAGCAAAAGGAGGTTAAAGAGGTCTGGTCAAAATTGGGGCAGACCATGAAACATCAAAAGTCTCTATTGTCTAAAAACGGCGCTGTTAATGTTGCATAGATAAAATATCATTCTAACCTAATTTGTTATATTTTGCAGTTTCATGTCTGTCTGTCCAATGTCTGACACATGTTTGTGATATTTGTCTCAGCCGCAGAATCTACTATAGGGCATAACGATGAATCGTACCTGGAGTTCTTGACGATAATTGATAAGAAAAACATAAAGATCATGACTTTATTATTCAAATTGCAATCATATTTTGTAATATTACACTTGATTTGAACTGTTCCTAAAAATTCATCACTTTTCAACTTTAATCAGAAGATTTTTTAAAAGCATCATTTGCAGATTATCAAACTCGCATACAGATTTGAGCATGCCTAGAAAAAATGCAACATGTTCCACAAATTTAAGCCAGGAAAAGTTCTGTGTTCTGCAATTTGTAAGAAAAATATGTACACACAAATAGAGAATTTAGTGAGATATAGAGCTACGGGTGCAAATATGTTTTTTGCTAAAGAAAACTTAAAGCCATAATATAACCCCGTCGTCAAAGACCTAAATTCACTATAGACCATCTCTTGGCTTGGCTGGACCAATTCCCTCCTAGAAGCAACACCTGCATACCTGCAAAGACGCAATTATGTGATACTAATCTATATCATTATCTAACAAACTGGACAACCATAACAAATTCCTAAGAGCAGCCTCGTAGGTAAGTAATAGCCTGATCCCTACTGCTTGATGTTTCCATCCCGCTCCGCAAGCTTTGCTGCAACCTGCTCTTCTGACAATGGAAGATAGTAGATTCGAGGGGTGGCTTTGGTCTTCTGAAAGAGGTCATCCAGGGTAACAATTGGAGGCTCGTGCTTCTCGAGTGATGGGGGCGGTGGACGAGCAAGCCTTTCCTTGGCACTTGGTGGGTTAGATAGTGGTGGTGGCGGTGGAAGAGGAGAAGGGGGTAGAGGCTGCTGCCTGGAAACCTGGCGCGGTGAAGGCTGGGCCTGCAAAGTTGATGGAGCAGCAGGAGCACTAGGTGTAACAGCTGTAGTCTGAGACTGAAGAGCTTCCACACGCATCTTTACTTCTTGAGGGTCAACAAACTCAGCCACCAGAAGGCGTCCACCATTGGGTGGCCATTGTAGGTTGTATACAGCATTTCGAGTTTCTATGGCTTCGTCCACAGAAGAATACTGGATCACATAATTTCTTATATCAATGACAAGTTCAAAGCAACGTACAGACTCTTCAAGAAAATTTGCACTCTCACAAGTGTCATTACAGAGAAAAGGTCAAATGTGCTGATTCCATAAATCTACCACACTGCCACAAGTAATTGCAGAGACAAAGAGAGGGAGAGAGATCTTACAGTAACATAGCAATGGGTTTTAATCTGATCCATCCAAAAACTGGTGAAAGTCCCAGTTTTTCCTAGAAGTTCTTGGACAGCTTTAATGGTGAAAGGACGAAGAAATCGATCAATCTTGAGAGAATTTGTTGGAGGGTTTTGCGATGGTGGAACTGAAAAACAAAAGACAGAGCAGGGCATTACCAGCTATTAAAAGATCTGCCACTAAAGTTTATTAAAATGTGAAAAATAACAACTTACCAACTCGCTCCTTGGGTGTATCATCGCTAACTGAAGAGTTAGATCGAGAGAAGTTTCCTCTCGTAGCTGCAGACTGAACTGCATCTTTAGGCGTAATGGTGGGTGCAACATCAGCAGTTTCTGTTTCAGAAGCCTTGATGCTCTCAGAATTCCATCTGCGCTGCCTCTTTAAAGCCTCATTTCCAACATTTTCTTTCCCTACAAACGACATTCAGTCAAACAAAGTACCTGGTTGCAACTCCAGATTACTTGGAAGAATATGAACAACCAAAATCAAGAGACCATACAAGTAACGAGAAAAAGTATGGTAAATTCTAGTATAACTTAAGTGCATGAAATTGCAAATAGAATTAGCTTAAAAAGATTTGCTGTGTGTCAACCAGAAAAAAATGCCCTGTCTCTCCATAGAACAATAGAAATTATCTCCATGGCAATAAGCACTTATAGCTCACATTAGAGTCAACGTATAATGCTATTGGTACCATCCAAAATTATATGAATCACACAAAATATCTGCCACTAAAAAAATCAACATTCCCCTTTTCCAGTGCATCACTGATCATGAAAGAATTTCAAGACAATTGGTTGATATCGCACAATTCATTTTGCAACAAAAGTAAAACTGTAAGCAAATTGAGAGAAAAAGAATATCAATAAAGCAGAGGATATATATTAACAAAATCTGTAAGGGTCAATAAGGTGCCAGAGAGAAATCAAGAACGCATAGCTCACCATTAAATTTTCTTTTCTCCAGTGGTGCAGGAGAGAGAATGTTGCCATCGTCATGTACTTCTTTTTGCTCAGTACATAAGTCATTTCCAACACCTTCAGCAAGATTTTTGTCCATCCCAGTAATCACTTCATTTTTCTCAGTCTTGTCTCCAACTTCATCAGGATCATACTTTGAATCAATTGGCTTACTCTCCAGTACATCATCCTCCAAAGAGTCATCACAAGAACTTCTGTCCAAATTTAACTTTTCTGAATCTATGATTTCTATGCTATCATTTTTCTTGTTCATATCTGCATTTGCACCACTGATGGTATCTTTCTCATCAAAAGATGGTGGATTCTCTTGTGGCTCTTCAACATCCATTGGATGTGGTTCACCACCAACTGGGACAACATTATCTGATAATGGTTTGGCAATTTCTGGTTTAACAACATCTAGTTCTAATTTGACATTATCAGCATTTATATTATCCTTAAGTTCTATCTTTTCATTAATTGACAGAGAATCAGTAGAAATAGAATCAGATTTTACTTGAAACCCTAAATTAGGGCTGACCTCAGATACCTGGTTTCCCGTTGCAGAAGGGTCAAGCATGACATCCTCGCATTCAGGCTTCAAATCCTCAATATCTAGTGGGGACTTCGAAACCTCTTTTTCCATCTGGGACTTCAAATTCTCATCCTCCAGCTGGATCTTTGTATCCACATTCTCCAGCTGGGGCTTTGAATCATCAATCCCCAAAATTTCTTGTGTTCCAGTACCTTGTGCAATTTGCCCACTCATCTCTACATCAGAAACCACCTTCTCTTTAATTGCAATGCTAGTGTCCATAGCCACTTCAGAACCCACATTCTCCACAACTGTAACATTGGTCTCAACTGTACTTGTGTTAGGTCTGAGCTCTCCTTCACATACGATATCTTCTTGAACTATTCCACGATCCACGGTTTCTAAGCTATCATTGATGTCAATCTGGAGATTCTTCACTGGAATATTACACACCTCCTCCTTTTTGTAGGCATCACCAACCCCATCAACTTTCTTACTAACAACAGAAACTGATTCCGATTGATCTACAATTACAGGATGGGACTCAAAATTTATCCCATTATTTGCATCCTTCATAGCATTTTCCCTCTCAACATGAAGAGCTTCATCCAAGCGTTTTATTAGATCATCCTTCAAACCTTTAGTTGTTAATTTCCTCCTTTTCAGCTCCTCTTTCAACTCTGTAACCTTCCATTGATCTATTGGTCGATTGCCAAGTACCGGGTATCGAGATGACATCTTTTCAAACTAATACAACATTCACAACCTGAAAACATAAATTTGACTCAAAATAGGAAGATAAAGGAAAAGAGTGCAATGGAAATCAATCACTTTCCTCTCACCCATCTAGGTAGCTAAAAAACAGACCTGCTTCTGATAACCAGAGGTGGAGGAATAAAATGATATGCACAAAAAGCAATTAACCAAAGAAAGGTCACAGCACAAAATAGCAACCAAATTACAAAGCATTCTTACAGAGAAGATAAGTTAATGAGCTGTTGAAACAACTACGTTTTTCCAAGAGGAATGTGAAAGAAACAAAAATGAAGAAATTGAAAACAACATCATCAAAAGCATCTTTAGAAGTGAAGAGTGGAGGAGAATTTCATAAACCCACTAACAAAATGTGAATTGTTTCTTTTTTCTTTTCCCCATGTATCAGAAACGAAACAAAAAAACAAAAGAACCCTGCTTTAACACTGAAAAGTCATCACATCCTGCTCAAAAGCACACGAGCTTCCTAAAATGTCCCATCTGATTTATCAGAAAACTACAAAATGCTTTTCCCAGAAAGAAAGATCGATCTTCTTTGTTCGTGCTAGTTTCGTTTAACCATTTCAAAGTGATCGACGCACTTACAGTACACATTTGAAAAACTTCCCCTTCTCTCTTTTAAATTTGTATATAAACCAGCTTCAATGTAGATAAATCAGAGTACTATTCCAAACCCGAAGGAGATTAAAAATATAAACAAAATGCTAGCTGAGTAACAAGCAGCTCAGTTTTCATACAACCCAAATTCGCAAAACACCCAAACACACACCATAAGAAAAAACAAAGAACAATGAGTAGAAACAGCGCACAGCAAAATCCAGAATGAAACTAATATTAAAACTAAAAAAGCAATACCTCTTTGAGTTCGATTCCAGGAGGTTCACGCAAGGAGGAAAAAAAGTTAGAAGAACAAATAGCGCGAAACCCTAAATTTCACAACACAAAACCGGCCATTAGAGATCGAGGAACCAAATGCCACGGAGAAAACAAATCACAAAACAAAAAACCGTCCCAAACAGATAATTATTTGACAGCTCCGAAAAAGACCCCCCAAATTCAAGAACCAAAAGCGCAAGTTTTATTTTCCTGGAAAACAATAGAAACAAACAAACGACAGAGAAAGAGTGAGAAAAAGTAAACGGAAGATGGTTTCTTTCAATAAAGACGAAAGCCCAGAGAAAGAAATTTTTTTTTTCTTAATTTCGATATAGAAAAATCAAGGAGGAGAAAAATCTTATCTTTATCATTTGTAATTTGGGGGTTAGGGTTTTGGGGAGGGTGTGATGGTAAATTAGTGTCTGCATAACCGATAAAAGAGTGGATGACGAATTTGCATTGCAGATTTTCCTCTCCGGAATGCCCAAAATACCCTTACACCTAATGAAGTTTTAGGGGCTTTTTTAATATTCCCACAAAATTAATGTTTCATTGTATGAATGAACCATGATCAGATTAATTAGCCCTTAGGGATTAGGGTGATTAATAGCTTGGCAAAAAGGTCTAATTGGTCATAAGTAAAATTCAATTTGATCAAAATTCATATCCATATATGGCAATCAGTTTGATTGCACTAGCTGTTGGTTGATAGCTGATTATATCAGCTGATTGCGTTAGCTGTTTGTCATTTGATGTTTGGTAAGATTAGCTGTTTAGAATTAATTATTTATGTATAAAATGACTTATGATGATATGACTTTAAAAAAAATAAAGGTGTAAATATTATATATCTTAGTATTTCGTTGAATATTCTTATAGTAATTTAGATGTTAAATATTTAATTCTACAAAAATTAAGTTTATAACTCTAATAAAAAACATATAACATATAATAATAATAATAATAAGAGG
>JANIPN010000219.1:2761119-2775243 GCA_027478595.1 Erythroxylum anguifugum
GGTCCCATATAAATGTATGGACCAGATGCAATGGAACAGCACTGGCACAGCAATTGTGGAACAGGTGATCTGTTCCCGTTACTTTATAGAGATTTTGCCCTTTTATACAGTTTATGGTGGTAAGGACATGTTGACGAGGGAAGCAGGAGGAGTAACTGGCATTACAAGTATGGTATTTTCAGAGATGGAGTTCCGGGTCAGATTGGAATCTAGTTAAAAAAAAAATCCAACTGAGGTTGAATTCTGCAAAACCTGAACCCAATCCATCCCGTTTCCATCTCTAGCTAGGTCTAGTATGATGAAGATGATGCTCATAATTCTAGCAATGTTTTTACAGGATTCACTCACAGAGTTGACATAGCTTTGTTTCAAAGGTTTTAAATTGCAGATTGCAGGTTATATTGAGTCGATTACGATAAATGCGGACAATGTAAACATAATTAAGAGAAATACGATCAAAATTACGATAAATCGCAATAAGGGGTCAATATAAAACCATTTCACCAATCAGCAACACTTTAACAGTTCCACTGGATCACGAATAGTTAGCAGTGATCTGAGGGTTATTCTTATCAGAGACCCCATTAATGACATCCTGTCTTGTAGACACATGGAATGCTAAACTAATCTTCTCACACGAGCCATTTTCAGACAACATGTGCTTTATTACAGCAGTCAAAACACTCACCTTCCAAGCTTTCTTGAGACTCTGGTTTCTGGGAAGAAGATCCTTGCTCAACCCACCAAACATTGACTCCTGTTGGCCACTATGTAGTTTCTTGGATCCAACCTACTTGCTCGCTTGCTTGTGGCAAGTACTTGGCAATGGCTATAGGAGCATTTGTATCAAATCGGACTGTCTTTTTTCCACCATTGACGTAAACTGTGACATGACAAAGTTACAAGCTTCCCTGTCTCTGATACTATCCCATAGACCAATCCTTGCCCGTTGCATACTTCCATGATCTTAACCATATACTTGAGGATCGAATCTTGTGCACTTGACATATTTCGTATACCTTCTTTTTTTCTTTACTTAGATTACAATTAAATTGAACTATTTTTATAAAATAAAATTCTTTATTTAATAATAATAATTTCTAATTACCACCAATTCATAATAATATAATTGAGTCTATAATTTAAATTGAATCAAATTTATAATAATCCAAAGTAGCAACTGTTAAAGCCCGTAGGAGATCTTCGAGGGTCCTAGCAGAAGATTGAATGTTGAAAGCTTGATGGGCCTCAGGGTTTAGCCTACAGTGACGAATCCAGTCTTCAATAGCTTACAAAGGGCTTTGTACTGAATGAGTAATTTTAATGTTGTTGGGTGTGATCCAAGTTTCTCTGGCCTTTCTCCTTTTTTTAATAACTTTTATTGTTAAAAATTACTTATTTAAAATTTTCAAAAACAAATCAAACCTGATCAAACTCAAGCCCAGCTGCTTCAAATATTTTTAAATTTTATTTAATTTTTATCATAAATCAATTTTATAACGATCTAATATCAATTGAACATTTAAACCTTAATTCTCTTATCTTATTGGTTTAATTTTTAGTTCAAATTTGAAAACAAATTTAACACTTAAAAGATTTTTTTAACAAATCTGCTTTTTATTCAACAATAAATCTTATCTTGAAAGCATAAAGTTGTGAAAAGTGAAATCATAATTTAATATATTTTACTATAATTACATAAATTATTAAGTGAATGTAATAATTTACTTAATTAATATTTATAAATTCTACATATTTCTATTACATTTTTCAAATAACTAAAATGATAAGCAATCACTAACATTTAATTAATATGCTTTTTATCTTCTAATGTATTACTTTCAACATCTTTTTTCAACTTTAGAGCTTTTTATGGGCCATTTGCTTATTTTTCTTTTTTGACCACAACATTCGATAATTAATTAATTAATCATAGAAAGACTCGCTAAATGGGCAATCATGGGCACAGTGACATTCCATATCAATAAAACAAAACAAAGCATCATCCCCTGTTCGTTGATTCTGTCCCCTTTAAAGAAGTCTGCAGACAGGAATACACCTTCTAAACAACTGAATATCTTTTGAGGTCTCAGATTCATCAACATACCTTTATATATATATATATACATAGTCAAGGAAACAGATTTTTGTTGTTATCTGTCCTAACCCAAAATCAACTTGTTTTTACCTTTACTTTGTGACAGCCTTGCAAGCTTGGAGGGCTAGATTAGCTTGAGGTTTTGAAGTAGAATGAATGATCTTGGTATTAATAAAGACTTAAGACATAGTAGAATAATTTGTTAGAAGGAAGTGTTACCAAATTTTTTCAGTTTTTGGATGAAAATAATTGTACAAAATGGACCCGAAAAGATAAATTTGAGTTAAACAATTTATTCTCTTAATGTCCTTACCCTTCAATTTTTATATTACGCAGCTCTCACGCCCTCATACTAAGGGCATCAGGGAATATACTAAAAACGAAGAGCTTACTAGTACAGTACGCTGTAATGCGAGAGTACATTGAGGTGTCAGAAGAATAAATAGAAAATAAATGGCTGAAGACATCAAGAGAATAATAGATAACGTCGGGTTATACTTAAAGAAAATTGAAAATTTGAACATTTTATTGTCACTTTTTCAAGCTTGGGCTAGAAATGAAAATTGATATTTTATTGCTACTTTTTAAAGTTTAGGTTATAATTAAAAAATTGACAAAATTTTGATTTTTTTAATTAACCCAATATAACATTTGGCCTCGTTTGTCAATAGAATTCAAACCCTTTTAAAATAGTATTATTTTGGTTTTATTTTTTAAAATAAAGTTAATTTGATTTTAAAAAAATTACTTTATAAATTAAAAGTTAAAACAATCCTCTTAGCTATTAAATCTAATGAGTTCTTTACTTACTCTAAACATTTTCTTGTAATGACTTGTTTATTTTATTTATTTATTTGTCTTCTTTTTTATTTTTGTATTTATTTACTTGTTTTTATCTCTCACTTTTAATTTTTACCTTATTTTGTATTTATTTTATCATTTTATACTTAATTTTTATTTACTTATTTTATTGTTAATATTATCCTTATGTCTATTTTTTACTTGTATATATTTTAATTATTATATTTTTTATCATTTTATCATGCATCTTTTAAATATTTGTACTTTTTTTCTGAAAAATGCAAAGAGTTTGGCCGCTAAACGCAAAACCAAAGTTTACAGGCTACTGAGTACTGAGAGTATCATGATTTTTTTTTGAAACGGAAACTATATTACTAATAAAATCGACCAGGAAAAATCGAATCAACCGGACCAACCTAGCCCGAGTCCGAGTCGACAGACTCGCCCAATACACTCGACCTAGATCTAGAAGATTGATGAAGAAAACCTAGCAGAATTACATCAGTAGAAGGACACTCAGAATAAGCAATAGTAGTCACAAACGGGGGAAAAATCGTTCCCCAAGACACAAAATCAGACTGGAACAACGTCGCCCGAGCTATAGCATGGGCTGCCTTATTCGCTGATCGTTTGACATGATAGACATCAATGTCGCTAAGCTCAAGTAGAAGATCTTTACAATCCAAGACAATCACCCCAACATAATTATGAAGCTAATTAACATATATAGTTAGGAATCAAAATAGCACAAAAAAAACAACCTTCAAATACAATGAGTTAGCTAGACATTCCGCATTATCACCCAATAGTCAAGGTTATATAAGCTGCGTTTGGTCAACATTGTATCAGATTCATTAATGTCTTTCAGCTGTTTGAATATGTTTGGTAAAAACATAAATAGTTAGCTGATTTATATCAAAATGCTGGATTTTGAAAAGCTGCACAATAGCAACGTTTTGCGTAGTTTTTTCATCTTTAACTAAATATGTGTAAGTGAAAAATCAATTATACCCTCCTAAATAAACTTTTGCAAGTCAATTTATGCCTAATTACAATTATATTTTATGTTTGGATGTATAATGATGATAATGATGATGATGATTATTGTTGTTGTTAATAATAATAATAATAATAATATTATTATTATTATTATTACTTTTTATATTTTTATTAGAGTTATAAACTTAATTTTTGTAGAATGGAATATCTAAAATATAAATTTCTACAAGAATATTCAACGAAATAGTAAGATATATAATATTCATATCCTTATAATTTTTTTAAAAATTCATGTCCTTATAAGTCATTTTACACATAAATAACTAATACTAAACAACTAATTTTATCAAACATTTTTAACAAACAGCTAATATAATCCGCCGGTCAAATCAACTGATATAATCAGCTAACAGCTAATACAATCAACTGATTACCAAATAGGGTCAAAATCTGTGTTTGTGCATGCTGATGTAGGTAAGGAGTTGTTGGGTCAAGTTTTGTTGGAACAACTCTATTAAAATAAATTTAATTTATTTTAAACTCGATTAAAATAAATTAAATTTAACTTAAATTAATAATTTAAAATAATTATAGTAAATTATTAGTTTGAGTCGAACTTAATTAATTTTACTCAAGTTTAAACCGGATCAAATCGTCATATAAGTAGCATTGACTAGTAAAACCATTTTGAAATCGAGAAATTTCTATTGAAGCCGGTGCTATCTAAGAATAATTAGTCGATCTGGATTTACGAATGGAAAAAATTAGGAGATGAAAAAAAGAAAAATATTATAAATAGAATGTATTTAGATAAAATAAAATTTAAAATTATAAATAGAATAAATAGTTACAATAATACATAATACATAATTAGAATTAGAATAATAAATAATATATAAATTAGAATATTATATTTAAAAATTTAGAGAATTTTAAAAATTAAAGAAAAAATTTTAATTTACAAAAAAATATATCTCTTTTAGCTTAAAATAAACTATTAAGTCCTACCATAAATAGCTTTACAAGGGAAAAAAAAAGGCACCCATAATTTCCTCCAAAAATCTCTTTTACGAGTGATATATAATAGAAAGAAAATGGAAAAAGTTGTGATTCAATTCCCAAAAGGCCCGGATTTTCAGGAGCCGATTGGGAGTTTTCGGGGGAAAACAGAGGGCAATCTCGTCAATCTGCACATTTCCCAAGAAAAACACACCTCTGAACCTTTTCTCGTGCACACTCATCTATCTCCTAACATCAGTCATAGCAACAACTGACCAACTCAACACATGATGTTAATTCTTGTTTTAGCGCCACCCCATTTTCATCCTACATTGTACTGCTCATGGATGCTTGTTTGAGAGTGAAAATGACAAAATGTCCAAATGCACCAGAGCGAGTAAAAGGTCGCATCTTTCGTGGCTCAGTAGGTCTGTCTAGTTGGTCTTAGTTGGATTGGAATGAACGTAGATGTTACACACAAATCGAGACAATTTCTCTGTTATCAACTTTTGCAGATTCCTCTCTCTCTGTTTATCTCTGTCTTTCAACACATCACTTTTCTTGTTTTTCATCATTCTGGTGTATAACGCTCTCGAAGATATGTATGCATTTCCTGGCAAAATCTGAACTTTTTTGGAGACTCATTACTTCTTGTAGGATTTCGTGCTCTAATTGCTTTGGTTTTGTCAATCTTGCAGGTTTCCGTTAATGGGTGTGGTTTAATGATTCCCCAACTACTCTACTCTCTTTTGCTTGTTCTTTGGTGTTAAACTGTTAATGCTTGCTCATCTTCTTTGAAAACAACTACTCTTTGCTTTCTTTTGTTTTTCTTTTGGCTTATCTGTTCAGTCCCACTTCTTCTTCTTCTTCGATTTGCACTGCCTGCCCGGGTCTTGTCACCATCCCTAGTTGAAGGCTTTATTCAAGTAGGTTTCTCGTTAAACGCACGACAGGGGAACGTCTGTGGCTGGAAAAAGGTTGCTCTGTTCTAGAGAAAGGTGAGGGTTTTGGACAGAAAGGGTTTTTAGTTTTATCTTTTTTTATCTTTTATACTGTTTTGCTGTGTCTGTGAGTTTGTTCAAGTCTGAAAATTTGTTTTTTTGAGAAATGAAATGCTTTACTTTTAGTGAAGAGTTGGGTTGTTCAAACTCTTGGTGGATATATTGAGCTCATACAGGGCCATTTTTAAGAGACTTCTGTTTGATACTGAGAAATGCAGATACTCTGATGAACTGGGCTGGATAGTTCGTGAAATTTTGGTTCTTCAAGTTCGTTTTTCATCTATAGATACTTAGCTTCCAAAAGCTAGAGTTGATTTGGTGAAGCTCCTCCTAATAGTCACTCCAAGAAATGGGTTCAGCGAGCTCAAAAGCACAGAGAAATGATGCTTTGCGTCTATGCAGAGAACGCATGAAGTTCATAAAGCAAGCAATTGATTCAAGGTACAATCTTGCAGCAGCTCATGTCTCTTACGTTAATTCTCTTAAGAACGTTGGAATAGCTCTGCGAAGGTTTGCTGAGGCTGAAGTTGTAACAGAGTCCTCTCTATCTACAACGTCAGCCACTGAGCTTGACAAGACTCCATCACATTCCTCGTACCCCTCTCCCTCTCCTTCCCACAATGCAGAGGTCCCGGATTCACCATTGCACAACGAAAGCCCTGTTTCTCCTCAGGTTGTGAATATGAATTACATGAGAGCTGGCGGTGGTACTAATGCAGTGACTGTTAAAGTTGACTTGAACAATAATTGTGTTGATGGTTTTGTGGAGGATGATTGTCTTGGATTCTCCATGCCAATGCCGCCTCCGCCACCTCCACCTCCTTTCGAGTCAGGTAGATCTTGGGATTATTTTGATCCTAGCGATAATTGTGACAGCTTCAGGTTTATTGGGCACAATGAGTTGAATATGGATTTTGATTATATGGGAGGGTGGACTGAGTTTAACACTGAAAAGTTTGGTGTTCCCCAAAATGTGGTAGATGTAAAGGGAAAATGCCCAAATACTGGTTTAGAAAGAAACACACAATTACAAGAAGGAAGCTTGAGACCTCAGGGAAAGGAAAAAAGTTTTAAAATCTCTGATATGCAAATGCAAGCAACTTCAAATGGAAACTTTGGTATAAGAGTAGAAGGTAAGGCCCCTTCTAATAAATTGATGGGAGTTAAAGGTTCTACAGGACAAGCACTCGATAGCCAAGTGAGGAAAGCAGAAACAGTGCAAAATGTTGGCGGTCTGGTTCTTGAGCAATCAGGTTCTAATAGGGAGAAACCTGGGGCAGCAAAATATTTATCTGCTGACAGGGAAGATCCATCAGAATATATTACCCATAGAGCCAAGGATTTTCTTTCAAGCATAAAGGATATCGAACATCGTTTCTTTAGAGCCTCGGAATCTGGCAAGGAAGTGGCCAGGATGCTTGAAGCTAGCAACATCAGAGTTGGATATTCTGAGGCAAAAGGTAGAGTTACTTTGGTGGATGACTAAACAGTTAATGACTTTGGTGTCTTTATTTACAAACTGTTGGTGGTGAAAAGTTTTATCTTGTTTTGTGGATCTTTCTCCTAATACTCTCGGACTACTTTGTTTCTTGCAGGGAGCACATCCACCTTAGACATGTTAGCTGCTTTGCCACGTGTGTGCTGTCGAGGTAATACTGCTCTTGTTTCTCATGGTAAGTTCGAGGTTTCCATAAGTCACGCTTAAGTGAAAAATGTAGGGTTGTAGGTGTTCTTTACTTCTACGTTATTTTTTAGGGAGTTATATGTTGTATGTATTTCAGAACATGGCGCTAATCCATAGCAGTTAGATGTTTACCTTCTAACCGGCGGGGGAACTTGTTTGGATTTGGAATGTTTCTGTTTTCGTCCATTCATATGAAGTTATTTTCCTCTCTGTTTATTCGTTATGTAAATTCTTCAATACTGTTGCAGAACCTGTGGAGCATGCCACTAAGGTCATTACCTGGAAGCGAACAACATCTTCAAGGTCATCTTCATCGAAAAGTCCACTTGTTACGACAACAAAAGATGATGTGTCTGACAGTGGTAGTGATTTTATGGAAGAATTCTGCATGATTGCAGGTAGTCATTCCTCCACACTCGATCGACTGTATGCCTGGGAAAGAAAACTCCATGACGAAGTTAAGGTATTTTTTCATAAGAGGTGTTCTTTTCATTCTTTTGAAGATCTAATGTCCAGCATTTGACCTTATAGTTTATCAAAATGTCATGAATAATGGCTTATGTTGCACCTTTTTTATGTGCTTACTTCTGATACGAATTTCTGCAGGCCAGTGAATCTATCAGGAAAGAGTATGATCGAAAGTGTGACCAACTTAGGCACCAGTTTGCCAAGGATGTTAGTCCTAATGTCATTGACAAGACCCGAGCAGTTGTGAAGGATTTGCATTCTCGGATAAGAGTTGCAATTCATTCTGTAGATTCAATATCTAAGCGGATTGAGAAAATGAGAGATGAAGAGTTGCAGCCACAACTTCTAGAGCTGATTCAGGGGTGAGTTGGGGAACTGAGAACTATGACATATATATTCTATCTCATTGTTCTGACCTTAATTTAGTGATTCTATGGATGAGCTTGTGACTCACTGGTGGAGAAGGTAAAAATGCCTTCTCTTCCACTGGGATTCAAATGTTTGTGGAACCTATAAACTTCCTTACAAACCGAAAGAGAAGTTAGGGATCTTGATGTTCTAAAGATGTGGACTAAATCCCTGTACTGGGTATGAATAATTAGTTCATTGGAATTATCAGATTTATGATCAATAAACATGTGCAGATTGATCAGAATGTGGAAGGCCATGCTTGAATGTCATCATACACAGTACATCACCATCTCGTTGGCATACCATTCACGGAGCACCACGGGAATTCCACAGGGAGATACTCGTAAACAAATCATGGCTGAGCTTCAGCAGGAGATCGAGTGGTTTGGCTTGAGCTTTGCCAATTGGGTTAATAGCCATGCATCCTATGTCGAAGCTCTTAATGGGTGGCTGCAGAACTGCATTTTGCTGCCACAGGAGCGTTCCAAGAACAAGAGACCTTTCTCCCCGCGTCGGCTCCTAGCCCCTCCTATATTTGTTCTATGCCGTGACTGGTCTGCAGGAATAAGTGGATTGCCATCTGAGGAACTCGGAAATGCTATTAAGGCCTTCCTAGCTGATCTGAACCATTTAATTGAGCAACACGAAGACCAGACACAAACTGAGGAGAAAGTAGTCGATCCAAACAACGCAGAATCCGAGGGCAAAGAGGATGAGAAGAATTCCAACATATCAACAAATTTGTGCTGTATACATGCTAGTTTGACAAAGGTTCTTGACAGACTGAATAAGTTCTCTGAGGCATCACTTAAGATGTACGAGGATATCAGACAGAAAAGTGAGGCAGCCCAAATGGCATACTTGAATTACAAGCCAGTGAGATATTAGAGCTTTCATCTGTGTGATATATAATCATTTCTGAGTCTGGTTGGAGATTAAAATAGAAACATGTATATGTCAAAGTGTTGTTTCAATCATGTGAAAAAAACAGATATTTGAGTAGTGCAGAATATAACTTGACCAGAGTTAGCAACAGTGCGCTGTTTTTTCCTTTCAGTTGTTCTCCGTAGTACTCTGTATATGAGCAACTTGCAAATTTCTTTAGAACTTTAGTCCAATATTTCACTTGGTCTCCTACACTAAAATCATAATTCTTTTGAACAACACATTCTTGAAGCGAGCAAAATCCATCAACTCATAAACAATTTTTTTTTGCGTTGGAAGACCAAGTAAGGGTGAGTTCACTAACAACTACCATTGGGCCTTCCAACAAGAATCGTAAGTTACATATTTCTGTCCAACGTGTCACAATGACATGTACTGATGTACATGGAAGTTCTATAATTCCTTTATTCTTCCAACATGAGTGTTCAGTGTAAGGTTTGAGAGAAGCTATACACTAACCCTTCAAGCAAAACTCCTCATAAGGAGCTGTTGAATTTCTCTGTTGTTGAGATTTTGCTCTCTTGAAACTAGAAACCAACATACTGTGTGTACTGACTGTAAGCTTCTGACTGCATGGCAATCGGAGCACGAGTAACAAAGTGTGGAAGATCAAATGCATCTATGAGCTCTCTTGCAATGTTCCTGACTTGGAAACTCAGGTACTCAGTCAGTTTGTGTATAGCCTGCATAAGAGGAAAATATTCTTTAACATTCCTATTCCTTCCTATTATCATGTGAAAACAGGAAAGTAATGCTGCGACCTTGTGATTCTGTGTATATAAATACCTTAGCTTTGTTTGGAGCAACATAGTCGACGTTACGATAGGTCCCTATGTCCTTCCAGATTCGGTCCAAGGCGTAAAGATCACAGACAAGTTTCAAAGCAGCTCTAGAACATGGATCAGGGCAGCTGGCATAGTAAAGACAAGTTCAGCAGCAAATTAACAGCATAAATTAGATAGAGAGAATTTCTGATTCCAAGATTAGGAAATACTTCTGTACAGCTTCAATAAACTTTGCAAGGATGACCGACTCGATATGCGACTCTGCAAGTGTGAGAAGGTGATTCAAGCATCTGTTCCAAGCACTAAAGCCACCAAGAGTTTTGCTGTGCTTCCGAAGTCGTACAGCTACGCTCTGAAGCAATCTAGATGTTCGATACTGAAACATAAACAGTAATAAAAGTTGTAAATACAGGTACCTTGTTCTGCCAGTCGTAGCATTTTTCAGACATAGCATCAATTCAAAACTTACTCTGAAGGCATCCAACTGGAATTTAGGATCTCGCAAGTGTTCTTCACCTTCCCAACGTGCAGTTACAGGATTGGGCTGAGACAGATATGTGTTCATAGATTCTCTCAAATAGTTCCATGTAACTGTCAGAGTTCCACCTTGGAACTTTTCCTGATACTGCTTCAAAAGAAAGCCAGCAACCTGCATTACAAGTAAATCCTCATATAAATTCAGTGCCAGATTACTTCTCATGTAAGTGGCTAGATAAAGAAGCTTCTTAATTATAATTTCCATAAGCACTACTTCAGAAAGTCTCCAGCAAAACCAAAACAAAGATTTCAAAAAAGAGAATAATGCATTCATAATTGCCTGTTCAAATAAATTAAGGATTACCACCGAGCTGCAATTTTTAAGAAAGAACCCAATCAATACCATCCTAAGTGATTGACGTCAACCAGCATTCCAGTTTGCAAATAATAGCTTCACATACTCCTGAAATATACCATCCATGAGATGACCTAATTCCAGAGCTTTTTAATAACTAGAAATATGACGGGAAAGCCTCCAGGCCTTACTGTAGTTGTAATTATATACCTCAAGGAACAAGCTACAAAGATGACCACAAGATTCTAGCTACTATACTTCTTCAAACGGGTTCTTCAAACCCATTGCCTTTTCAGGGTGAGTGTAGATGCAGAGTGTCAACTCTTGCCCTAGATCTATCTAATTATTCAAACCTACCAGAGTCAACTCCCTAAATTGGATAAATGCATTATGCCATAAATAAGCTATTAGTTCACACGTGATTTTAAAGCAACGAGTAATGTAATAGATTTGAGCACAACCTGTTGTAACAGAACCGTGTTGTCTCCTTCAAATGTTTGAAAAATGTCATGATCATTTCTCAAACTCCCAAACCGGTTGACAGCAGCATATCCATGTCCACCACATGCTTCCCTGCAAATGCTCAATGATTTTGCCGTATATGATGTCACATAAGCCTTGAGACCTGAAGACAGTGTATGAACATCTCCAACCAGTTGCTCGTCCTGAGTCTTTTTCATCTCAGAATACCTCTCCACCAAATGCACCGAGGCAAAATGGAATGCGTAAGTTGAAGCCAGCATTGGCATTAACTTGTGCTGATGAGACTGATAATCAATTATACTGACTTCAGGCTGCTTGGGAGGGCCAAACTGCTGTCGCAATAAAGAATATCGGGTAGCAATTATTACCGCAATCTTCAAAACACTGACCGACGAATATGCAAGGCCAACACGTCCACCAACGAGCTCCCCTAATGTAGCAGCAAATCGTCTATTTATGGTAGGAAGACTACTGGTGTACTTGCCATCCCGTGAAACATCTCCGAACCGATTAAGAAGATTATCTCGTGGAATTCTTACTGAATTGAATTTCAGTGCCCCATTATCTACCCCATTCAGGCCAACCTTCTGCCCACAATCATGTATTTCAATTCCTGGAAGTGTCTGGTGGGTATTCATGTCCCTTATTGGAACAATGAAGGCGTGAACACCCATATCAGAGACCCCTTTTTCATCATGGGTAGGCAACATTAACTTGGCAAAAACAGTGGCAAATTTTCCATGAACAGCAGCATTGCCAATCCACCATTTGATGGCCCCATCATTTGGTGTGTTGATTATAAATTCATCTGTAATTGGGTCAAAAGTTGCAAGGGTTTGAAGGCCTTGAACATTGGAACCTGTAAGCATAAAAGTAAAAAGTCAATAATCGTGTTTCAAAAAGAAACAATAAAGAGGAGAAACCTAAGATATACAAAGCAAATCAGGTCAAATGCATACTCTCAATCTTAAATCAGTATGCAAGGTCAAAAACAGATTTATTCAAACGAGCACACAGTCATATACACAATAAAAGAACAGAAGTGCAGAGGGAGAATGAATGACCATAATCGTCTTGTAGTCATTCCTAGTTGCAACAAAAAAAGTTGAGAGATGAAACCCAGATCACATTCCATATCAGGAACATCTTTAATTTTTAAATTCCAAATCTGAAATCACAAATTATATCAGATTCGTTCTCAGAACAGTTCACAAGGAGCAAGTAAGATACATCTTCAGGGAATTGATCTTCTCTTAGTAATGTTCTATCTTTTCTTCATTCTCAAATGGTATAAAGAACCAATAGTCAGTTTGAATCTCTCTAGACCCCAAAAAAAAAATGTTTGAACTTGGTGAATCATATATCACTCACAATAACAAGCAGAAGAAACTTAACAAGAAGCAACAACAGATATCTCATTCAAGCAAAAACCCCGTAGAATCAAATGGAAACTTACCATGATGAAGCTCTGTCATGGCAAAACAACCAGGATAGTCCAAGTTGTCAATACCGTCAAAGTACTTGTCCCTATGCTTTTTAGTACCTAAGTTGAGAACTGAGCCTCCCCAGAGACTGCACAAATAATATCTAAACATCAGACACGACATTAACAAATACGTTTGAAGCTAAAGAATATCATCAAGTACTGGCTTGGAATTGTAGATCATAAGGTGGACCGCATTAAAAACAAACATCCAATCTCCAATTTGATCGTCTCGAACAAAAGATCAAACCAAGTATTAACCAAAAACTGAATATCCCAAACACGATCACTCATCCTGATCTAAATGCAGCAAAAGAACAAACCTGTACTGAACACCCATCTTAATCCCAAGCGACATGTCGAAGGCACCAGCGGCCTCAACAATGGCAAAATACTTAGAAGGATCCTCCGCCACATACCTAAAAGGCCTAATCCCAGCTTCCCTCACCAAACCCGAGAGCTGTCTCCAGCACAGCTCCCTATAGTCGTCTTTCGGAATCTCAAGCGGGGTCTGCAAGTCAGGCCTGGACACGAAATACTCAAACACCTTCTCCTGCAGGTCCCTGTGCTTCCCTCTCATGTACACGCTCAATCTCTGTGTGTCCACCGAAAGCTTGGTCGCCTTAGCGCATGTTAACATGGTTAGTTGGTCCAGAGGGCGTTCCACCGGTGTCAGGTGCAGCGAAAGCCGTCGTATGCGGCGGTTCGCAATTATGGTCTCGTCGTCCGGCGTGGAATTCGTGTCTCTCTGCTCCATTTTCTTTGCGTGAAGGTGTGATTGTGAAGAAAACTAAAATGGCAAGGAAAGTAGTTTCCATCTTAGTTACATATAGCGGCACGATGCAGAGGGTACCTTTTCAAATGCCACTTGGCCAGTTATTATTGCACCTAATCGAGGCAGTTAATGATGACGCGCTGTCCATTTTATCCAAACTCTCTGGTTCCTTAATCTCATTCATCTATTTACGTAGGACTTATACTCCCTCCAATTTATAATAAGTGTCGTTTTAGATACATTGTAATTATTTAAAATAAGTGTCATTTTTGACTTTGTATGTATGTTTATAATTTTACTTCCAAAATTAACCTTTAATTTTTCTCTCATCTTAATTACACAGATCATCATTTATAACTT
>JANIPN010000219.1:2796868-2810566 GCA_027478595.1 Erythroxylum anguifugum
AGGGTATATCTATAATTTCATTAGCTTTTTTAATAAGCGTGCGTTTCTTAAAACGACATTTATTATGAATCGGAGGGAGTATAAAACTTACATAAATAGATGATTGAGATCCATAAGATAAGAACAGGATAAAATGGACAGAAGATCCTGCGTCCTATCAACGACAACAAATATATGTTACTTCCTACGTGACATTAATGCATATTTGATCTATTACAAAACGTTTATGCCAAATAATTAACTTTAGATTTGATTCCTTTTTTATTTTTAATTATTGATTAAGCAATTAATTAAACTTATTCCTATGGATAGGGAAGAAACGTGTAAACGGATGAGTATAATTTTTTAGTTCAACAAGTTTCCAAAATAGTGGATAGACTTTGAACCATTTGCTTGTTTCTCACGTTTATATATTATGACCTTATATAATTTTTATTGACTTTGATTAAAAATGGTCATCGTCAACATTCAATTAAAGTCTTACTAAATGCGAAATCTGGAGAGGTTTAATAATATATAGTCTTACTCTTTATCGAATAAAGAGACTGTTGATTAAAAATTATATAAGGGCATGATATATACATGACTTTGGTTAAATATTATTTAGTTTTTTCAAATGTGGTACTTCAAAATCAAAATTGGGAACAATTTGCAAAGTAAGGACATCTTTGTAGATAATCATAACTTTTATATAAAAAAAGAAATTATTTTTTCTATTATTTAAATAAATCCAAAAATGGGGATTGTATAATGGAAATTGCTAGGCCTAAATCCTTATTTTTTAAAAATTATATTATAAAAAATTAATGATTAAAAAACTCAATTGATTCGACTAACTTAACTTAAAATACTTTGAATTGATCAACTTTTTGATTGAGTTTTAAATTTTTACTGTTTAATTTATTTTAACAACTTTTGTTGTTAAAAACATATCAATTTATTAATTATTCACGTGACATTTGTAAATTAATAAGTTCTTATAAACGATAATTAATTAATTAATTTTTATTTAACAAAATTTTTAATTAAACTTCAAATTATTATAGATAAAAATAATATCTTCCAATTATATTTTAAATTTTTTAATTTTATTTAACTAATAGTTGGTTTTATGACGATTCAATCCCAGCTAAATCTTTTAAACCTTAAATTTTTTATTTTACCGATCCATATATATATATATATATCATCAAAATTTTTGGAGTAAGGTTATGGGCCAATTGGAATATGATTTGGATCTCAAGATTGATGTTGGTTGGGTGGGCTACTGTGAATCGGGTGAACTTGAAATAGTTCCCGCCTTCAACCAAATTCGACTTTTGGGGTTTCTTTCCTCCACTCTCCAAAGCGCGAAATGAGAGAGTTAAGAGTGTCAAATTTGACTGATCCATTCCTCAGCATAAAGCTACTTCCTTTATCTACAGATCCGGCGAATCGGTCGTTCAGGTTAGTATCTCCGGCATCCTCAAACTCTCTGGGCTTTTGTCGAAATCTTCATTTTTTCAACAACGTATGGTGTACGTGTTGAGTTAAAAACTCTGTGCACATTTGAAATCTTGCTTAAGGTAGTGCTTAATAATTGTTCATTCTGTTCTTGGGATGATTTTGAAGGTTTCTGAGGTGGTCCATGTGAACGAAATAGAAAGTTTTTTTTCAATTATTTGGTGAGAATTTGTGTTGTTTGGATCTGTGGATCTTTGGTGTATTGCGGTTTTTGTTGGATTTGGCTGATTAGGGAAGTGGGGTCTGAAAATTGGCGATCCTGCGAAGTGGGTTCTTGGTTTCTAGTTTCGAAGGAGTTGATTTGATTACTGCGTGTGTTTTGCCGTTGGCTTCTGTAACAACTATGAGTGGGGATAATTTCTCAACTGGGGTTCCCAAAACACGGGGCGTCTTGGAAGATTTGACTAATCGGCCAGTGAGAAGGAAGTTTTCACTGATTTCGGATGGTTTGGGGCTTAAATCTGGAGATGGATATGGAGAAAATGTAGGAAATGAAACTGAGGATTCACGTTTCCCGAAACAAGTGTGTGTAGAAGTTGAAAACTTAATGAAAGAAAAGTGTAAAACTAAATTGGAAGTTGATACGGGTAACTTAGAAAAGAAACAATATTGCAAAGTTTCACACGAGAAAATCTTGTCTCTGGACTCCCGTGACCAAACTGAAATTAAGGAATCTGAACTTGTTTGCGATAGTCTTGAATTGGTCAAGGGTTGTGCTTCAAGAGATAGTTGTGCTTCAAGTGGTTCTATTGCCACCAGTTCAGACCGAAGTAAGAAACGGAGTGATGAAGTTGTGCTCACTTCTGATGCTACAACTAGCAATTTGATAGGTCAGTGGTTTACTACTGCTCATATTGGCCCTGGTGATTTAAAAGATCATTCTGTTGTTAACATGGCCACTAGCAATTGTGATTCTGTTGAGTGGTCAAAGCTGCCGGAGTCTCAAGAATCCATATCTTTTGGGTTCACTAGGTGCACAACTCTCAAGCCAGATGACTACGCTAATCTGAGTAAGAGTGCAGACTTGCTCAAAGCTTGCTCTTGTTCTTGTTGCCTGAAAGGTGACCAATTAACCTTGTTTTCATTAGCAATTTGACCATTGCAGTTCTGATGATAGATAAACTAATATATTGTTGTACAATGTGGCAATCAGCTGCTTATATGTGGTCGGACCTACATTACCAGGACATCAAGGGCCGAATAGCAGGTGATTTTTCGTAGGACAAGTCGAGCGTTAATTGAGTTGGCATTGTCATTTGTTCCGACTACTGTAATTTGTTGCTACGAATTTCCTCTTTTCATTATTGTAGTGTTGAGGAAGAGTCAGAAAGAAGCCAGCATCATGATCAACAAGTTTTCCAAAGGAAAACAAAGTGATGTTCAAGGCCAAGGAAAATCCAGGAAATCCGTGAAACTAGAGTCTGACCTCACGGATCAGTGGAGGTCCCTCTTTCATTACATGGATGGCATATTTGGTCATGAAAGCAATCAGCTTGTGAGTGCAATAATAGCCTCTTTACTTATTTGCACTTTTCATTGCAGAATGGTCCCTCCTATACATCCAATTTGAAAGTACTTTGCGTCATTTTCATCCCAAATTTATCTGTAGCTGGGGTTTCCAGATAGAAGTCCTCGAAATTTGGTTCGGTTTGAAGAAATTTTTCTAGTGTGTTATGAACCTTCAACTTCTAGTTTGATTGTTCATGCATATTTAAACATTTTTTACAGGAAGCTAAATTTGTCTCGCTGAGAGATTTGAGAGAAACTTGCAAGACAGATCTCGAGAGGATCACTGGCTTGCCTTCAGATAAGACTTAGTGCACTGCCTCCCAGCACCTACTTTTTCTTAGTTGTAAGAGAATGAAATTTGTACTTTTGTAATTCTACATATACTTAAAACCTCTGAAATATCTGTTGTCGTTATCATATACATTATCAAAGTTTGTCTTCTATCAAGCATGAAACTGTCCTTCTCAACAGCCTGTGGTGATATACTAAGTCGAGGACCACCAGTATTTAGTTAGAAAAAGAATTTTCCGGAGCATTGCAATGCCAATGTCCAAGCAGGTCAACATGATTATATTTTAAAATTTGACTGCTACATTTCACCTCTTGCTGTAATTCCGAACCTGTTGGATTCCCCTTCTGTGGATAAAATCTCGTGTGGTACATGTCTGGATTTGACAGAACTTGGTACATGTCTGTAGACGGTCCACGATTATTTTTCCAGATCAACCATCTGTGATCGATTTGATAGAACACGATGCCTTTTGTCTGTTTCTAAGAACAGTGTACGTCAACGTTGACAAGTCAATTCGCATATGATGAATCAGGATTAACCTTCTTCAATCAGAATGACTAGTGAGTTTACACGATTCGTATAGCTATCTTCATCTTATAGTATACGTTATATTGATAGTGCGATGAATATCTCATTTTGTGGTCGTTGAATCCTTTACTTGGTTGGTTGAAGAAGTTGTTATGCAACGAAACTTGTGTTGCATCATGCTTTAGAACATATGTCACAGTAGCATTACTGTTACCTAACTTGTATAATATCTCATATTAGACAGATGGTTACTCAATTCAGGTAGGTTAGAACATGAGAAAGATTTCCGAATTGTCTAGACGGCATCAATTGCGTGAAAGATGAGTACATAGTTGGTGTCGTATCTAATAAATGTAGATGGGGACTCTTCAAGATGACTTGATGGATCCTCAGGCGTGCTGGAAATGTAACAGCTCTTTGAAGCTGCTCAGTACTCAGCATCCAGCTTCTTTCCCTTGTTGGTAAAAACTCGTGGTGGCCTAGTAACCCTAGACTAGGGGACAATGATACTTTAATTCTTAGGGTTAATTATATTTTAAATTTTATATTAAAAATATAGCTGATTTTTAATAATCATTTTGATATATTTTATTAGTTTCATTATTTATTCATAACTTCAAAATAAATTCTTATTGAAATTTCAATTCTTTCAGATTAAAAATAAATGAAAAATTAATAAAATATGACAAAGAATAATTGAATTTGTCATATTTTATTAATTTTCATTTATTCATAATTTTAAGATGATATTGTATTAGAGTTTAACATTTTTTTGACATTTTTAAAGTTAAAATATATGTGAAAATTAACAAAATATAATATCAAAAATTATTTGAAAGTTAGATAATACTATAAAGTAATAAATTATAATTTTTAAAATATAAGAATTTAAATAAAAAATTGTATATAACTCTAATATTTATATTACAGTATAACTCTATTGTAAGTGGAAGACTTTTGGCATTCATTTAGAAAAGGTCAAGCAACCAATTTAGCTTTTCTCCAAGTACTCTAGTGGCGATAGGATGTTGACACAAGTTCCCTTGTTACAGTATAAACCTAATCTCGAACAGATGAAAGAATGAAATATTACATTTCAGAATTCTATAATGTAACAAATTCAAACTTAGGAAGCAAAAATCAAAATTTGTAATAGAAAATATAAATTTAATTAGAAAAAATCTGTTTAATTAAATTTATGATTTATGTTTTTCTTCTTCTAATATTAATTTATGTTATAGAGGAAAAATAAGAAGAAATATAAAATATAGTAAAGATATGAACATCCTAATCTCACCAAATGATCATTAATTACCAATTTTTATTATTTTTAACATAATTTTAAATTATTTGTTATTTTATTTATTATATTTGATTTGGTTTAGAATTTAGATATACTACTTAATAATCAATTATTAAAAAAAATCATATGAAATTAGTCAAATAATAGTATTTAAAAATTTTATAAACTAATTCAATTTTAACTTTGATCAATTAAATACTATAATTTAAAATTATATGAAATTTGTATATTCTATATACATTCTTATTTATATTTTTATTGATAAACATGTGAAGATCTTCTACAATCTTACCAGCATTATGATCTGTATTATCATGTATTTGATTTTATTTCCTGTAATCTCATTTGAATTCATTTGTATCTTGTCCTATCTCAACAGCTTAGATTATCACAAACTTGTATAATTACAGTGTAAAGCAATTCATCAAAATACAACAAAACAGTTCAGTCAAATATCAATTCTTGCCTTCTCTTTATTCTTTCATTTATATACTTCTTTATTTATAGGTAATTAAATCAACTTAATACGACATTTACACCAAATTAAACCTAAATTCCTACAAGTAACATGTTTCCTTCTTCATTCCTTCTCTTCGATTTGATCTTTGATATCGATTTGAGTTGGATTTTTGTGGACATTTCACAAAATTCAATCATAAAAAGGAAAAAAAAACCACCTTAATGTCTTTACGAGTGACCCAAAGGTCTTTCCCAAAGAATAAGATAATGACAAATTGGGCACCACCCCGATTAGTCCTCGAAGAGCTAAACTTTGAACGTTGGAAGTAGAAAAAAGCCATCACCAGATGACGCCTTTTCGCGACTAATCCAATTCCAAAGTCCTCTCATCACACATCTTTCGTTGTGTTTGTCGCGTTCATGCACTCTCTTTTCTCTATACAAAATTTGTCTTTTCTTTATTGGAAGGAAAGAGTTGGGAAGTACCAATTTTGGTAACGAATTATTTAATAATTGGCTTAAAGTACGGACAGTTTTAATTTTAATTTATTTGTAAAATTATATTTTATTCATAGAAACATTCATTTTTTAATTATAACATATATGTGAACTGCATTTTCCTTTTGATAAATTTTCAAGGATCACAAATTTATTTTTGTTTGCACTGTATAAATTATTAATTATATATAACATTTCGTAAATTACGTATATTAAGTAAATAAATAATAAACTCAATTAATAATTTATATTAATTTTGTTTTCAAAAATATATTAACCATAAAGTCCTAGATAAATGTCAACTTTGTGATCACTTATTCAAAAGTTTTAAGCTTTAACCTTTCAAAAAAGGTTTAAAGTTTAAACCACAAATCAAAAAATGCAACTCATTTTTGACGTTTGAAAAGATGACAATAAAAAAGAAGCATGCTTAATAATTTATGATATTTACAAAAAGTTAGGAAGAATAATGGCTCGGTCTGAAATTCTTAAATTCAAATTTATTCGAAGTATCAGGAATTTCACAATTATGAGAGCATTCAATAATTTATAATAGTATGCAACCTTTCCCTTTTGAGTTAGCATTTGGGGGTGAGTTAGACATTTCTAACATGATATCAGAGCCAGTTTATCTCGATGATTTAGGGCGACGTTCCGCGTTCGGTTATATCCCTTTGTCCAATATGTCCATCAGATGTTCAGTCCTGCTTTGAACTGAAGGAGGTGTGTCAGGAATCTCACATCAGATAACTATGAGGGCATTCAAGAATTTATAATAGTATGCAAACTTCCCCTTCTTGAGCTAACTTTTGGAGTGAGTTAGGCCTTCCTAACACGAAGCTTAATTCTTTAAATAAAGTAATGTCATTTTATTTACAATAATTAAATCTCAAAAGTCGATCTAAACCTAGGCTTGATCCATGAATCGGGGCAATCTATTGTCATTATTATGAAAAATAATAAAAAGAAAAATAATAAAAACAATAAATAATCCGAACTATACCCCAATCCTATATTGGCAATATGAACGTAGAGCGAGGTTGGGATTAAAAAACCAAAAGAAAAAACGGTGCTTTGCGTGGGATATAAGTAATGTCCACGTCGGAAATTACGTGGAACTGCGTCAAAGTAGGACCCACTTTAGATCTTTGTAATCTATGTACCAAATTTAGTCAGCTGTCGCCCTGGTTCCTGGAGGCTTATTTCCTACGCAAACTCTGACTCAGAGCCAACACGCTTCAAACTTTAATGATGTTTCTTTGACATCTTTCTTACAAGTTGCTGTATTATTGTACTTTAGTTATATATAATTTTCAATATTTTAGATACTTTAATACATTATATGGTCACCATTATTGTAAGAAAAAGTAAACTATAAACTATTTAATTTTTTAAAAATCCATATAAATTAAAATAAAATATTATTTTTATTAATATGACTAATAAATAGATTTTTATGTGAATTATTAAATTAAAAATCTTATAAAAGTCATGATAAGGATATCAACAAAAGCATACAAGACAATTACATTAACGACTATTCAATCAAGTTGCCCAACTTGATTCTAGTTTGAGAAGATATATTGACAAGTATTATTCGGAATTAATAGTTTTAGAATAGGATGAAATGTTATAAATAGACTTTACGGTCGAAAACGTTGAAAGATATTTTAGATTGTTCTTTAGTTATATCTGACTCAGTCATTTATTCTTAACACATAATGTATAAACCAAACACAAAATATCTGAAAATTATGGTGCACATTTAGTGATTTATTACTCAATGTTTATTTTGAAAATAATAATTATGGATTTTATTGGTACTTATTTGTAATTATTAAAAATTGTTAAGAGATAAATTCCATAATTATGAGAAAAAGAAAAGCAACTTAGGGGTTAATTAAAGGGTAAAATGGGACTCTAGACTAGAAGCCACGATCTTTGTCTTCAAAGAGAAGTAGTGTACACAGTTGACAGGTGACAGGCGCCGCAATCCTTTTTCGGTTGGGCATTGTGGTGAGTGGTCAACATTAATATCACCCTCACGCTAAGCATCCCCACCATTCCCCTCAACTTGACTTTACTAAAAAGTTTGAGTCAGATGGAATTTAATTTTTAAAAAGTAATTTAAATTAAACTTAAAATTATTTTCCCAGTTAAAAAGATATATTTTTTAATAATATTGGTTAACTTATACTAGTAGAGCTTTTGTCAATAGAGTTTCTTTTTTATAGATCTTTTTTTAAAATAATTTTTCTAAGAAGCTTGTTGACTGTTTGGCTGTCATTTAAAAAAGAACATTTTTGAAAGAACTTCATACAGTAGACTGTTTGTCAACATAAAAATAAAAAGTACTTTTAATTTTAACTATATTTTATTTTGTAATAAAAATTATTTATGCATATAAAATTATTTAAAGTATGTTAAACAATATGGAAAGCACAATATATTAATTATTATATAATTTTAAATCATACGAAATATAAATGAAAATATATCTAACTAAATATTTTATATGAGTTATAACATAAGTAAAACTAATATAAAAAATAAATATTAAAACGTATAACAAAGCTAAATAGAAAAGATGAGTTTGCAAGATAAACGTGAAGATTAGTTTGTGAGTATTGTGAAAATTATGTATAAAACATAAGGACAAAAGGAACTAAAAATATGCTCATTAATTGATCTGAAAAATCTACTAAAAAAGCCATTTGAGAGGCTTCAAATTTGCGTTTCTTAAAAAGTTGTATTTTGACTGTTAAAAAAGTCGTATCTATTAAAAAAGTGAATTTTTATTTAACAGCTAAATACCTATTTTTTTTTAAAAAACTTTTATAATAGAGAAAAGTACTTATTAATCTTCCAAAAGTCCATCCAAGCGGGCACTTAATTTACAATCACTATTCACAACTATTCTTTATATATACATGGTTATATTAATTAAATTATTCACTAATATAATTATTTAAAATTAAATAACTTAATTTAAGTAATTCATATTATTTAAGTGTCTTTTTTGTTAATTATCATATTTAAACTTAACAACTTAAGAATATTTAATTTTCAATCTCTTGAATTGGACCGATTTCTCGCATCTATCCGTATGTAATAATTATTGTTAATTATTATTATCCTGTAATGTTGTGTAATAATCATTGTTATCATGTAATGGGTTGTTGTTAGAGGTTGTCATCATTAATTAACCTTATTTTTCACTAAGTCCTCCATTAAAAAGTCATTGATCGGATAAGATCATCATAATCATTCTTTTAAGTCCACATAAATAATTTTACTAATTTAAATTTTTAGTATATGGTATTAATTTTTATTAAATTAAAATTAATTAAATTATTATAAAAGGGAAGTGAAATAATCATATAAGTCATATAAATTTATTAAATTATCTTAATAAAACTTGGTAAATTATTTTGATATTTTTAAAAGAATAATATATATTATTTTATTAATAAATAAAATGATATAAACCTATGTCTTTCATTTTTTAATATAAGAATTTATGTTAATTAAGTGTGTTTAATTTGTGTTTATCCTTAATTAAGCATCACTAACGACAAAAGCTTCAGTAAATTCCAAAAGCATACATCTGAAACTGTGTCTCGTGAGTGAAAACTGAAAAAACCTCAGCAAATTAACTACGTCCACGTGTACGGTTCAACTTACAACTGTCGCTCATTAACTACTTTGTGAAGCTTCCTCGCAACAGCCCACTGGCATCGAACGAATCGAACTTCGAATCTAACGCAGATCGCTCATCGCTGCCATTCTTAAACTGTAATTACAAAGAGAATGGTAATAAGAACGAATTGGAAGGCCAAAACTGGAAACGATTAGTTCTACTGTTTCGAGAGAGGAAGTAAACTATGGGCTTGAACTTGAAGGGGGTCTATATAAGCTGAGATAAGGCTAAGCTTAAGAACACAACATAGACACACACACACACACTCAATACAAACTGTTTTCTTTTCAAGTTTCTTCTTTTTACTCCCTCATATTTGCTCTTCCCCGCTTCTGTGTATCCCTTTCTGTCAATCATCTGTCTTTCGACATTTCTGGGGCTTGTTTTCTTGTTGGGTTTTAAGTGGAAACTGTGTTTAGATACAAGAGCAACCTTATAAAGATTGTTCCTTTCTGAAAGCCAGGTGGTTCAGAATAGAGATCCAGGTTGATTTTCTGTCCTTTATAGTCGTTTTCATCAACTTTGAGGCTTGTTTTGAGCCCCTCCAGTTGGTTTTCTCTTCCAAGTTTAGGTCTTTCTCTTGTTTTTTCGGTGTAGAAAGTTAACATCTTTTTTCTTGGTTTTGGTTGTTTATTTTTTGGCTTAATAACAAGTTTGGCTTTAAGTTCTTTTGGTTGTTTATTGTTTCTTAGAAGGTATGGCAACAGCTATAGACGTTTATAGTAGTAAGACATCCTCTGTTTTCTCTGATTCTTGTAACGAGGAACTGATGAGAGCACTCGAACCTTTTATGAAGAGTGCTTCTTGTTCCTCTGCTTCTGATTCTTCTTTTTTTTCTGACCCTTCTTGTTCTTATACCTCTACAATGTCCCCACAGCCCAATCTTTACCCTGACTTTTGCTCCCCTTCGAGCACCTACATGTTTTCTCAGGGGTTCGAGCAGACGGGTTCAATTGGGCTGAATCACCTTACCTCATCACAAATCTTGCAAGTCCAAGCACAAATTTATGCTCAGAAGCAACAGGAGTTGGCTAATGTTGCTAAAGGATCAGTAGTTTGTAACCAAAGGCTCAACTTTCTGGGTCCAAAACCTGTCCCCATGAAACAGTCTGCTTCACCTCCAAAGTCAACAAAGCTGTACAGAGGAGTGAGGCAGAGGCACTGGGGAAAGTGGGTTGCTGAGATCAGACTCCCTAAGAACAGAACAAGACTCTGGCTTGGCACTTTTGACACAGCCGAAGAAGCAGCTTTGGCTTATGATCAGGCCGCTTTTAAGTTAAGGGGAGAGTTCGCTAGGCTCAACTTTCCAAATCTTCGCCGCCAAGGAGCTCATGTCTCTGGAGAATTTGGTGTCTACAAGCCTCTTCATTCCTCCGTTGATGCGAAGTTGGAAGCTATTTGTCAAAGCTTGGCTAACTCTCAGAAACCGGGGAAAACAGGCCAGTCCTCTTCTCGTTCTGATTCAGAGACCACTCTGTCATCCCCTTTACGTGCGAAATTGGAAGGTGATTATCCTCTGGAAAGTGAACTCAAAAGTGAGTTTGAAGTCGAGAATTACAAGGTGGAGAACTTGTCGTCATCCCCAGCTTTATCAGATGAGTCCATTCCAGGATCTTTTTCACCTGAATCTGAGATTTCCTTCTGGGATTTCTCTAATTCTTCACAGTGGGATGAAACAGATTACTTTGCCTTGGAGAAATGCCCGTCTGTTGAGATTGACTGGGCAGCCATCTAAATACTCAAATTATCATGTATCTTTGGTCTTCTTTTTCCTTGCGGTCATATTTGGATGTTTGTTTTAGTGTCATCAGTAGCTTCTGCAATGGAATTTTTGGCATTTGCAGAGGTCTGAGTTAGGTGAATGTATGTAGAGTAATTGGTATGTCAATATGTAAGAGCTCAACCCTCCATCTTGGTCTGGCAGGTACTTTTTGATCCTTGCTTTGCCATGGAAGGGTCTCTGAGTTTAGTTATGTAATGTAATATTTTAGGAATGTAATCAAGGTTTTCGGTGTTATGTGAAATCAAATTTATTTATGTGTAGAAATATATAATGTGTTATTAATGTATAATAATTAGATATTCTACTGTTATATAAATAAAAAATAAGATTTAAATTCATTTTATATTATATCGTGATTTTTTTCATTTTTCTTAAATAATGATTTTTAATATTATTTTTATTACATTAAAAATCTTATTTTCAATCAAACCGTTCCGACTATGGTTCATGTACAAGCCATATTAGATCTGACCAATTGTCCTTCCTACTTCTTTGATGTTCTTAACAAAGTATTAAGATGCTATCATTAATGCCTAGACAGTTAGACATCCAACGCATTTCCGGGAGAACCAGCTAGCTCTGGGTTCGAGTGGTATTTCACCCCTAACCACAACTCATCCGCTGATATAATTGCGTCATTGTGCCTGGGCTATTCCATTTTTCACCTTGAATTGGTCAAAATATAGTAACTGGGGTATATGGCTGACTGATATTGCACACCATCACCTTAGGATGGCATAGCCTTAACCTTAAAGTTAAGGGCGAGGTTCAAACGAAGAAAGGCTTACGGTGGATACCTAGGCACCCAGAAACGAGGAAGGGTGTAGTAAGCGACGAAATCCTTCTCCTTTCAGGGCCTACCCAAAAGAGAATCCAGTACTTATTGGTTGTGAATATCTGAATAGGACGAATAACGATCCAATTATAAGAGCGGAGCTCTACCAACTGAGGTCTTAGTAAAATCTTTTAGTGACATGTTTCGATCTTTTTCCCCGTTACTTAGAAAGATTGAACCATCAGTTTAGGCACAAAATACTATTATTACTGCAGACAAGTAGACATCTAACTTGTAACCGCAACGCCCCAATTACAATGAGCTATATTCTCCCAAGCCAAGTAGAGCATGCATGAAAGAGTATCAAACTATCAATGCAAATAGTCAAAACGTTTTGATAATGACTTCTTATGAATAAGTATTGATTTTAAGTTCAGCAATCTTTCTTGACCAACTGGTTATGCTTCATCTGCACGGTAAGTACGTTTTGAATTTTGAAACGAAAGTGAATTTAGCATACATTCAACTTAAATTTTTGTATAAAATAATAGATAATAATTTAATAATTAATACGAAATCTTCAAAGAAGTTTAAGAGATTCGAATCCAAAAGCTAGAATTGCTCTTATCAACGAAGTCATGAAGGTGACAAAATGTAGGTGTGTGACTGATTCAAATGGCATTTTTTCCAAGTTGGGATTCAATTATTTGCCAATTTGTGGTCCTCTTAATATTTTTCAATCATGTCTATTTTAGAGTATTAATCATCATTCCAAAACGTTTCACATCAAATTTTTATTTTGGGTACTTTGGAGAGAAACTAATTTCTCAAGAACGCAATTAATCTAGCATCGTACTGGAGAAGCAAACCAAGAAGTGACCCAGGGAAATCTCAAAGAGTCCAACGTGAAAAGCCAAAAAACCCTTGTTTAGCTAGAAAATTCGCACTCTGATTTTCCTCTCTGAGTGTATGTTGAAGAGAGCAACACCACGCTCTCCCAAGGAGTCGTCGAATGTCAGCAACAATGGTCAAATAAGGATGAGATAAGGGGCATGCGCCCTTAATAAGATTAATCGCTTCAAGTGAGTCAGACTCCACAATCAACTTGCGGTGATCACGATCCCAAGCAATAGATAAACCAGAGTATATAGCACGATGTTCAGCTAGCATGTTGGTTGCATGCCTAATGAAACCTGAGAAACCAACCAACCACCGCCCATGTTCGTCCCTGATCAAGCCACCAAACCCTGGATCTCCTGGGTTCCCAATCGAGCTCCCATCTATGTTAACTTTGACATAGCTATTAGTAGGTGCTTGCCACAAGACCCACTTAGGTTTAGGTATATTA
>JANIPN010000219.1:2827885-2840703 GCA_027478595.1 Erythroxylum anguifugum
GCCTGATTGTATAGCCTCTTGGCTCTTTCATGATCTTGTTGGTGTTACTTATTTTCGCTAGTCAGTTTGTACTCTAGAGCATTGCCCTCGGAATCAACCAAAAAAAAAAAAATATAAGAAATTTTGTTTTTCCTTATATTGGATATTTTTTCAATTAAATTTCCTGAGGTTTAGTCTTGTGATGATCATGATCTTCCATCATGAGATATTAGATAATAAACCTATTGGCTAATTAGGTGGAAGCTCATTATTATGCTTCATGTTTAAAAAGATGAAACAGCACGTGAGCCCTATTTATTATCTTTTGATTCTTTTCAATCACTTTTTAGCTTAATTGATTTCATTTAAAAGAAAAAAGGAATGTACTTGTTAGAATATTCCTTGAAAAGACTAATCATTTAGTTAGTAAAGAAAATTAACTTTATTAAAAAAAAGTAGAAAATTTAACTTTCCAAATTGTTAAACTTAATTAATGTCTGTTGATATGAGTAACCAAGACCTTAATTACCTTTCCATAAAAGAATTTTACTTCTTTTATAAATTCACTATATTCAACTGGGTGCTAATGAAAATTATCATATTCGAATCAGATTGATTGAAATTTGATCGTGTCTTTCATTTATTATCTAACATCAAAATAAAAATGGTAAAATATGTAACATTTTATTATAGTTTAAGTAATTTTTTTAAATTCACAATTTTGAATTATCCAAAATTTTCTGGTTTTTTTTAATAATTTTTCAAAAAATTTACTAAAAATAATTATGAAATACACGTGACATGAACATCAATTCTAGATCAAGCAAATGTTACTAACATGAAGACTCAATCTAATTCATACCCTAGATCCAAACTAACTAAATTTGAATAAAAAAATAATGATATGAGTTTTTTTAAAATCTTAAATAATAGGAGAGCCTTATAATTTTTATCCTAAAAGATTGTTAAACTCATACATTAATTATAAGGATGACAATACCCTAACTCATGAATTCAGATTCATGTGTTTTCAATGAGTCGGTTTATGGGCTAGACCCATGCTTAAATCGACTAAAGGCTCAACTATTCTAAGCAAAATAAAAGTTAAGTCTCGGGTAGACCTAGGCCTGAGCAGCCCAAGCTCGAACCCGATTATAAAAGACGTTATTTCACACTTTTAATTTTCAAAAAGTTATTTAAAAAAATTTAGCGGACTGAGCCATTGCTGTCCCTAATTGAATGAAAAGGAATGACATGAATGGAAATTATTTTTATTTTCTAAAATTCTCTAATTTGTTAAATTTCACACGAGGCCTTGCACTTAGAAGAGGCTACATTAATGGCCTAATGGGTGTGTGTTGTGGTCAAGAACCCATCATAGCCACACACCAACTTGCAATTTGATGTAGGGTTTTTTTCGAGCAGTTTTTACGGTCAAAACAATTTTCTCTCTATTTTTATTTATTTTTAACTTATGTCACCAGCAAGATGTATCTATCCCTAGAATTTGACACCATTAGACCGTGTTATGCGGATAATCTAGTTGAAGGACTCCACTATGACTCAACAAGTCTAGAGGAATCATCATTCATGGTTGGCTCTAAAATAGACTAAAAGTATGTTCACTAGAAAGAACTAATTTGGTTAGTGGTGTGTCCCATCATGCATAATTTCTGATTTTTAGCCTCAAATTTAACAATTAATTGAAATCATAAAGTTCATATTGATTAAAATAATTTGAAATTTTTTAATGTTATAATTTATAAAATGTTCATATAAAATAAATAATTTGTATCTCTTTTAAAATATGATTATTCCCAAATTTAAACCCAATTATAGTAAAACTTAAAAAAATTTATTATGCTACAAACCATTCATTCACTAAAACTCATTACTTAAAAGAGAAATTACCAATAAGACATCCTTAACAAGATTGATTACCTAGCGAAGAATATTCGAATAAGTGACGGAGTCAGAAATTTATAATAGGATGGTTTAAATATTTAATTTTTTTAAATTTTGAGGGGCCCAATATATTATTAACCCTCAAATAACTTCATCCTCATATATATATATATATATATATATATATATATAATTTTTTAAAATTTTAAAGAGTCCAATACATCACTGAGCTCCGTATAAGTACGTCCATGATTTGAATGAATAGATCGAACCACCTTGTGGATATTTTTTCGCCTGCGGACAATATTCTCATACATTAATAATAGCCTGTAATAGGACCTTATCTAAAGGTGTACGTTTGGATACAATTTTGTCTATCTTACTTTTGATGCAGTCGGAAGAAAACACTGACCAAGCAACCAACGCTTTGGGTTGCGATGCGAGGGGACCAATGCAAATGCAATGCAAGAGAAAGAACAAGGAGATGGCATCAAAATGTCAACTCCATCCGTGGGGTTTGCAGTTTTTTTGTTGTTTTAGGGACAGAAAACACAAAACTTTTTAAGACTTCGAGATAATGTGATGTATGAAGTGATTTCCCACTTGGGATTTCCTCAGACAATCACCAAAGGCTGTCTTCCATGCCTTTGCATGCAAGAACTCCAACATCAAACCGTTCACTCACTTTCTTTTCTCTAAAATATGAGGAATTACCAGGTTTGCCAGGAGCAAAGTATTATTCAGAATCTCTCATAAGTCATAAATTATGAGATTTATCCTCGTGTTATTAAGAATGATGTGTTATTAAAAGTTTTAATATAACTTTCTTTTATAGTTAAACAACAACAACAACAATACTCAGTATAAATCTCATTAAGGCGTAAAGTACGAGAAAGTCTAGCAATATGTAGTCTTATACTCTTAACTAGTAGAGAGGTTGTTTCAAATTCTTTTATAGTTATAAATAGATAAAAAAATCCCAATAAAAGTTTATTTTAGTTAATTTTATTATCTAATTATAATTTAAGATGAGAAAAAATAAAATTTAGGATATTACTAAAATTTACTTAAAACCTTATATATTGTGTCCTTGTGCCAAGCAAGTCCGAGCAGCTTGGGATATTTTGTTGTAATTGGCTGGGAAGGTATATGTAATATGATCACATCTTTTTTTTTGGTTGAAAATAAACATGATCACATCTTGGAAAGGATTGAAGAGAAGTGATTGAAATGTAAATTTGTCGACAAGATTATCGAAAGTGGGTGCAATAATGGCCGATAAAGGTTTGATTCCTTTGGGTCATTTGGTGTAACTAGAAGCACATGCATGGTTCCGGTTAAGTGTGACAAAAAGATAGTTAGTCTTTAATGATTCTTCATATCCTTCGGTTATGCACATTGATTCATCTAAAGAAAAAAGAAAATTAATTAAAGAAGAAAGAGCTTATAAATAAATGGGGTTCGTGCTTGGTGGTATACATTGGGGATCAAATCTTCCGTGCCTATAACTCTGTATTAACTCTATCTCATACGATTCCATCCACACATATATGCGAGACTCAAAATAATGTGTGAATAGGATTGTATAGAATAAGGTTGGTACGGGGTTATGAGTACAGAGGATCTTGTCTCCATACGTTCGGAGTTTCCAGAAGATGAAAAAAAAACTAGACCATAAAACAAAGCATTCATAAATGTTTTTGAGGGTGAAAGTAATTAATGGAGTTGCTATAATAAAGATTCATATAAAAATGAAAATAATCCTATAATTTTTGTAAAAATTCAAGTTAGAGGTAAGACTGCGTACTGTTTGGACCTCCCAGACTTTGTGTGTTAGCGAGATTGTTAATGGAAATTGTTGTTGTTGTTATTTATTGCTTTGTCTTAAATAATTTTGTAATTTTTTATAATAAATATTCATATAAAAAGGTGAAAATCCCATGATTTTTAAAAAATCCAAATTCCTAAATAAAATTATTGTCTACAAATTATAATGCCTTATAATAAACAATTTCAATCACACATCCATAGTATTTAATAAAAATTAAGTTTTTTTTTTTGGAATTTTGAGCTTTCCAACGTACAAAAAAAGGGTTTGGATTAATTAAGTGGGGCATAAGGTTAAGTACCTATAATTAATGAACAGAGTACAGTACTTGGTAGTTGGCTGAATTAGACTGTCATCAGAGAAACAATATTTGTGAGGCCGTGACGAGATTAGGAGCTTCTATCCACCATGTTTGGACAGAACATGCAATTAGACCACCTCTTAACAAGCTATACTTATGTCGTTACTTGTGTCCATCAAACCTTGACAAGCTTGGTCCGATATAGACATCCAATATTGGAGCTTTATTACCAATCAGCAGAACAAGTATATATGTTACAATCAAATATTAGTTGATATAGAATGAGTTTTGATGTCTGAAATTCTTGGATCTAGGTCTAATCTCGCTATCTAAAGTAAGGGCATAATAGAGTTAAAATATGATCCGGGTTTAATTTATAATCTTCTATTCGATAAACCAGTAAAACCAAACACTTAAAGAAGCTCGTAAATTTTCATTAAAACGTTATATATCATAATTTTTTAGAACTTTTTTTACTTGTTTGATTATTTATTAAATTTAGATTTATTAGGGTTTGATCTAATTAATACGGAAAATAATTTTGATCTGTCGGAAATTCTTAAATCAAGGTCTAAATTCGTTATTTTAGATATAAGTTTTAAGTTTAATTTATGATTTTCTCTTCATTCGATCTATAAAACTAAATGCCGAAAGAGTGTCTTAAATTTTTATTATGATGTTATTTATCTCCTTCGATAAGAAAATATTTTACTTGTATTAGGGTTTAATACTCCCTCCTATTCAAAATAAGTGTCGATTTAGAGGGATTTTAATTATTCAAAATAAGTATCGTTTGTGACTTTTTATGCATATTTATGATTTTACTTCCAAAATTACCCTTTAATTTCTTTCACATCTTAATTACACAGATTACACATATTATATTTTCAAGGCACTTTAACATGTAATTAATAAAGGTACATTAAACATTTCATTGATTTTTTTAATAAGTGTGCATTCCTTTAAAACGACACTTATTTTGAATAGGAGGGAGTAACTATTTTTACATATAATAAATTTGCCAAGTTAGTCAATATTCAAAACAGTAAAAAGTCAACCTTCTGAGCTTAATAATTGTGGTCGTATAGTACTTAATATCTGCATACTGCAGCTTGTCTCTGCAACTATTTGTGGACCATCTTGCTTAGGCCATTGTGAGTTTCAAAGAGGCCGTCGACTTCACTAATACGAAAACGATCCTTAAATGACCTAAAAGTTGATCGATCAATTCATACGCTATAATGCCCATTTCACGTCCGTACATAATTAATTAATTCACTTTTAACTCTTTTCAATTTCTCGAAATGAAAAATTCATAAAGGAAATTATTTACAGATTATTTTTTCCTTTGTAATAATATTTAATAATAATTGATGATTCTCAAAATATAAAAATTGAAATAAAAAATTGAAATAATAAAGGATATAACATAAATAATTTAAAAACTTATTGTTAAAATTTTTCCTTTTTAAAATAAAAACTCATAATTACTATCTTTTGTATCTATCCTAAATAGATTTTTAATGCAAATAAAAATATCTAAATTCTATTTTAATTTAATATTTCACAAATTAAATAATAAATTTGATTCAACCCCAAAATCTTAAAAGAAATTTCAAAATTCATACTTGGTGGCAATTATGAGTTCTCTCTTATCACTTGAGCTCACTCCTCAAAGGGCCACCTAGTTTTTTTTTCTTTTTCTCGAATGCACTAAAATTTTCCTAAAGTATATGACTTTATTTCCTTAGAATTTCAGAACTCATCATGGTACAACATCTCATAAATGTAAACTTCATGTTTGATGTTTCGCATGAACATATGTTATCACGTTAGTTGAAACACTTGGATACCAACTTGTTTTCAGGTTCCCACCTGACGGGGAATTGCAGAAACAAAAGCAAAGCAGAAAGGATAGAGCAGTCCCATCCCATCCCCAAAGTCTTCTCAAAAAACATCAAAAGACGCAATAAATCTTTTGCTCTTCCCTGGCAATTGGTTGTCACCAACAAAACTACCTCTCAAGTCTCATCATTACTTGATTTACCCATGATGTGCTCTTAAGGACTGATCATCAAACTCTGTTTTCAGAAAGAAGCCGCATGAAATGAACTCCGGCATAATGTTAAAGCTAAGGCTCTAGTGCTGCCTCACTTCACCTGACACCCCAAGACGGCCCAGTCGGTAGAGGCCGAGTCGGTGGGATACAACAAAGTCAAAAACCCCACGTGTCAATTCTTAGGCCGACATGTTGAAAAGGTTTGGCTTTGCACGCGTAGATAGCAACTGGGTTTTTCATGTCTGAACTCCGGCCACGCAATCGACCCCACCAAACGACTCGACTCCTTGTCATTTGTTTGTTTTAACCAACCAACCATCAACCAATTTCACTTTCTTCCTACTCCTTTAGTTAGGTCAAGGTCATTTACAATACCTACCTTAACCACTTGATGCATTAACAAAGTTGGAGAGAAAGAACATAACATAAGGTAGGTCTTCGATTAATGTTTAAGACGAACATAACATAAGGTAGGTCTTTGATTAATGTTTAAGACGACTGTCGAGTTAGAATGTTTGACTTGGTTGTGCCCAAAGTGCATCAACCACGAAACACCCTAGAACTCTCTACAATGGAGTATAATTTGACCAACTAGCTAACTACAGTCCAAAACTTTTACAAGGTCTTGGTCGTGCCTACCCACAAGAACATTACAACCTAAAGATCCTCCTCCAAAGAGATTCCAAACATTAAAGGCTATTTATTCGAGTTTTGAAATTCTCTAAACATTTTTAAAAATTTCCCATTAACTATTTTAAATCGGAATGAACTCATCTATTCATCAAATAATTTATTTAAAACATATTAATTTCTAAAATATACAAACTAAAACGAAAAATAAAGTTTTACCCAAGAAACTTTTTAATTATCAAAAAGAAAAAGAAACACGTATAGCTTTAAGCCTTTAAGCCACAAGTTGTGTACTTGTCATGTATAATAATATATCAATCGTCACGCATGCATTCTTCATGGAGTTGACATCATTCACATCGAGAGCCATGTGCTTCAAGAATCGAACTTGACCATCCATAATGCAAAAGACGCATATGACGTTAATTTGGACCAAAAACATGAATGTATATTTTACGTCCCAAGTATTCGACAAGAATAACATGTCGTTGTCATTGCTCTAGACTCTAGACTCTCTCTGCCTCTCTAACATGTTCGATGCTAATTTATGGTCTAATCCTCCGCCGACTACTTGCTGATCGAGGCAACTAACAAGTTGCAATGTGGCCCTCACCTAGTTCTGGTATGGACTTCACGAATACAAACTCACGGTATTGCTCCACGTGTGTGATTAGATTGCCTATGTGTTGAAAAGAGAGATGCTTAAGTACACGTGTGGTGTCTCAATGGACACAAACAATTGCTCGTGGCCATAACCATTTGCTCCGCCAGAACCCTTAAACTAAAGGGGTCGTGGTAAAAAAACTACATAGACACCTCATAAAACCTACAAAGCTATGTTACAGTTTTTGTATGTGCGACATTGCGTTTCTTTTCATGCTTTTTAAATGGGGATCCGTGGATGTTTTTTGTTGGCTAGGCGGCCTACACTTTTAACCTTTGAGGCTTTAGTTAAACAAAAGCAGATTAAGACGACCTGATTTGAGTCAATTCCATTGTTGTGAGATGATAATATGCCTTCATTAAATTTAATCATACCATTTGACATATAATTATGTTGCCAATCTTAGCTTAAATACATGCTACTACTTGTATCAAAATAAGTACTTGAATAGTGGCTAAACGCATCCTAATTTCTTCTTAATTATATTATTTAATGTTAATTGGTAGTAAGTTCTGATAATTAAAGAGAATTTAATATCAAATCAAGGAAATTATTTATATGAGTTGTTAGCTATAGCAATGGAATTGATTCTTATTTCCATGACCGGTTAAAGAGAATCGATTTATATAGGAATCTTTACTCTTTTTTAATCTGTTCTTTTTCTCTATCTATTAAAACTATTATGGCCGGCTTGCATTATTGAGATATAAGAGTACGTAACTTATTCCTGTAATTTAATCACAATGGCAATGTTACGACGATCAATCACAATAATTAAAGAACAAGTGGAAAAATAAACAAATACACAGATTTACATGGTTCATTAATATTTGGTTACGTTCACAACGTCTAGTATTTTATTTTACTGTGAATGTTTTCAACATAATACACTAGGAGAATAGAACGTATTTGTACGTCCTTCTAACATGGTATTAGAGCCAGTTTGTCTCAATGGTTTGGGGTGGTACCTGGTTATGTCCCTTTGCCCAATATGTCCATCAGATATCTAATCTTGCTCTGGACTGAGGGGGGTGTGTCAAGAATCCCACATCGGACAACTATGAGGGCATTCAAGAATTTATAATAATGTGCAAACCTTCCCCTCTTAAGCTAGTTTTGGGGGTGAGTTAGGCACTTCTAACATGATATCAGAGCTAGTTTGTCTCGATGATTTGGGGCAGTGCTCGGTTATGTCCCTATGCCCAATATGTCCATCAAATGTCCAGTCCTACTCTAGACTAAGAGGTATGTCAGGAATCCCACATCAAACAAGTACGAGAGTATTCAACAATTTATAATAGTGTGCAAATCTCTTCCTCTTGAGCTAACTTTTGGGGGTGAGTTAGGCCTTCTAACAAGCTTAGTGTAAAGTCCAAATATATTATTAGGCTCTATATCTCAACAGGTAATATTTTAACAAAAATAAATCAATGCTTGAATTAAAAAAAGTTTAATATATTATAAAATCATGATTGTCATTTTTTCTAAAAAAATATAAACTATTTATTAAAAATATTCACGTGATAAACAAAAGGAAAACAAGTGGTTCCCCTCTTTTAACTCGTTTCATTATATTTTAAGCTATGAACACTAAGCTAGGATCACCCCTATGAACACACTATGTAGTACATGATCAATAACTTATTATTGACAGAACATAAGATGTTTCATTAAACTTAGACATGGGTACATCTCATCTGGTATGGAAGCTAGCATAAATATAATGTTCCAAAAAAAAGAAAAGCGTAGATTTAGGCGAAGAACACGGAATCACCTTTTAGATTATATAATTGTCCCTTTGCACTTTATTACTGCACTTTTGTCCCACTTAATTATAAATCTATCAGCAACTACGTGTATTTTTCCTAAATAAACACCAAAGCATCACCACAAACATCGCCTCCTGTTTTGACCAACCGAAAGATCCTGGCCTCTGCTAAAACTGCAGTGTGAACTGCTAATAAGATACGAACAAATGGCTCGGTTTAAGGTTTTCAAAGAAAGACCAAGATGCATGTGAAACATTCAGGAACGTGCCGACCATAATAATATGATCAGAATCTTTTACTTTCCTTCTGTTAACTCATTTGATTATGAAATTAAAACAAGTGTAATGATCAAGACTCAAGACCCAAATCTCCATGTCTGAAGAGTTTATTATTTTTTTACTGTATGTTTTTTTAATACAAATTCTTGGGCTGCAAGTAATCTTCTTCTTTTGAATATACATTTTGGTCACAGGAGTAAAAGACACAAATTTTGAAAAAAAAATATTTAATTTAAAAATAAAAATTACTTCTAATTTTAAAATATTTAAAATATCTATTCTTCTCAAAATTCGATTAAAAATTAATTACAAATTACACATAAGATAAACATCACACTTATACTAATTAAATGCTAGCTACTTGTATAATAATTCAACTAAACTCTTAAACTTAAATCAAACCAATTTAATATAACTCAAATTAATAATTTATTATAAATATCTTAAATTATTAATTTAAAGCATATTTAATTAGTTGTGATCGAGGGGTTCAGATCACTTAAATTGTATTTAACATTTATGTTAAGTGTATTTTGTCATTATTTTTTAATCAAAATTTTTTAAAAAATTAAAAAATTAAAGCTTGGAAATTTATTAAAGAAGTTTAAATTTTTTAAAATTATAGAAAAGATCCACTGGATATGCTTAGTTTCAAGGGTAGATTCAGAGTGTCCCTGTCCTTTTGTGTGTTTTTTTTTTCACCATGCTCTGCAGTTGCTTTGCTTCCCAGTGTTTGCCTGCCATTGCCTGCTCTATTCTGCAGTTTATAGCTTTTTGACTGAATTTAATTCTACATGAAGAACCCAACAACTTATGCTTGCTTCTGACTCTGGTACATTCTGGTCTCTCTTTTCGAGCTAGTGTATTTTATTTGTACTCATCAAGTGTTTAATCACTAAGTACATGTCTAGATCAAAAGTTCTGAACTCGATCATGTCCTTAATGAGTTTGTTTTCAGGTCTAATACTGTACCGAGAGACCTAAATAATTCCGTAGAGCAACAGAAAAGTCCAAGTCCTACATTATAGGCCGGTTAGCTACTCCTCAGCTCCTCCATTATTCTCAACTTTAGGCACCAACTGCTCAAGTTCTCACAGCAGATTCTGACTCAGGAAACACGTGTTCGACTTGTTTGAATCTTCATTAAAACTTTTGGCGTTTTTGTTCGATTTTATACGTAATCCAAGCAAGCCAGCCAAGACATTGAAGTACAAGAACACTATTTACTGACGATATGGCTGTCGAAGTTTCTAGTTAATCGTTAAACTATATTAGATTTTTCAATTTATATTACCCCCAATAAATCATTAATAAATTGCATAAGAAAGTCAATTCTTTGTTCTTTTCAAACTGGTCCAACTAATTTGAATTTTCATGATTTCATTCAATTTTTATAGATTAAAAGGTATAAGTTGCATTATATTGAGGAATTTCAACAATTAATAGTCAACGGTAAAACAACATACTATTAGAACTCTCAAAATTTCGCGTGTCAGCGTTAGTTTTACTCAATAATTGTTGTTATTATAGTTATTAAATTAAATTTATTATGTAATTTTAAATGGTTTGATTGATAACAAATGTATTCATAATATATAATTTATGAGTTAAAAATAATAATTACATTTACTAGTTATAAAAATAAGTTAATTCTTTTTCATTAGGACAAGTCATAATTCAAATTCTGTTAATTCATTTAGTTAGTTAAATTAAAGAATTAAAGTCAACATAAGTTTAAAGACTTTTCTCCACCACAAAAGCCTTTTTAAAAAATAGATGTTTGGTTGTAAAATAAAAAACACTTCTTTAATAAATATACTTTTTTTAGCAACCAAAATATAACTTTTTAAGGAGCTCAAATTTGGAGCTTCTAAAAAAAAATCTCAAATGATTTTTTCGGGTAAAATTTTCAGATTAAGTAATGAGCTTATTTTTAATCCCTTTTGTCCTTATGTTTTACACATAATTCCTACAATACTCACAAACTCATTTTTACGTTTATCTTGCAAACTCATTTTCTGTAATATCTTACGCAGTTGTTATGTATTTAAATATTTACTCAACTTAAATATTTATTTTTGGATTTATATAATATTATTTGATTTTTTATATGTTTTAATATTTATTTTGCTTATGTTATAATTCATATAAAAGATTTAGTTAGATATATTTTCATTTATGTTTCATATGGTTTAAAATCATATAATAATTAATAAATCATTATACTTTAAATAATATTTATATGCATAAATAATTTTTATTACAAATAAAATATAGTTAAAATTAAAAGTGCGCTTTATTTTTATGTTGTCAAACAGTCTACTATATGAAGCTCTTTCAAAAAAGCACTTTTTAAAATGACAACCAAGTAGTCAATTGGCTTTTTAGAAAAATTCTTCTCAAAAAATATTTAAAAAAAAAACTCTATTAACAAAATCTCTACTGGTATAAGCCCAACCAAACAAACTCTAAGTAAAATTTATCTTGAGTCAAGTTATTTACAAGACTCTTAAAGTTTTTAATTGGACAAAATATTGGAAAGTAAATCAATGGAGAAATTATTTATGAAATTACCTACAAAATTAAATCTCATCAACTTATTTGTGCTTTGACATGAATTCAAGTTTTGATTGGCATTTCTATTAGAGAATTAAAATTTTTCATTTTCAAATATATCGCATTTTACAATTTGGTAATTATACATTTTCTTTTAAAATTTTATTCTTAAAATTACATGCAAAAGGAAATGATTAAATAAGAGGTAACCATTAACTATAAAATATACGTATGGAGAAAAGAATAAGTTGATTATTCAAATTGAAAAATAGTCTTTCAATCTTATACACCCTGAGAATGTTAATTAATCAGTCTAATACGATAATTAAGTAGTACAAATTTATTAATTTAATATGTAATTTAATAATTTATCAAGTATGACTTCGTACACATATCAACATTTCTTTTGATATGACTTCGTACACATATCAACATTTCTTTTGACTTTGGTGGAAGCTATAGTTTTGCCGTTAAACTAATTATGGTAGCTTTCGTATTGAGAAAAGGAACAAATAATAGTAAAATAAGTTCGAGTTGAATTATTTAATTAACGAAATGATTAATTAATTAATTATAGAGCGGAAAGCAGCTGTTAGTTTTTCTTTTCTTTTCTTTTTTGCTAAATTAAGCAGCTGCTGGTTTTTGCATTTCAGGCGATCAGTTGATAGTTTTCTCATTGCATTACAATGGGCGTTTTATCAAACATCTTATTCTTTTACCAACTCTTGTTCTTAATTTTAAATTCCAAAAGATGATATTCAGTATGTCTCATATAAAATTAAAACTAAAATTACTATTTTTTGAATTTCTGTTAATCGATTTTTATTATTAAAATTGGCTTAAAGCATA
>JANIPN010000219.1:2840803-2851237 GCA_027478595.1 Erythroxylum anguifugum
GTTATTTGGACAATGGTTGACCCAAGCCCAATTGTTGTTAGTGGGCTCTACACTTTACCCATATTAAAAATTTAACAGTATGTCTCAAATAAAATTAAAACTAAAATTACTATTTTTTGAATTTCTGTTAATCGATTTTTATTATTAAAATTGGCTTAAAGCATATAAAAATAAATATTTAATAATTTTAAGACTATTTATGATTAACACATGTGACTAAGAACCTTTAAAATGAGAAATCAAAACACCGCTCGATGTCACCGGAGAGTAAAACCCGACGGGGGTGCCTTGGTCTCTCGGGTCTTGACTCGAAAGTACACGTGGCAGAAACCCATTTAAACTAGAGTCAGCCATAACTTGTAGGCCACGTAGAGGAAACTATTAGCTGTCACAGTAGTTATGGAAAGACGGCTAAGCGCCAAAGCTCGGGAGGGTCCCACAGGTGGGGGTGACGTGGGTCCCGCCTGATGATTTCAGGGGGAAGGGGCCCATCCATGCCATCCTTTTAGAGTGGGACCCACTTCGAAGCGCGAGTCCTTGAGGAGGAATGGTGTGGTGGTGGCGCTGTGCTTTCTTTTTAGCGTTAGCACGAGACCCTCTTTCTCGTCCGTTAGTGCCTTGGTTTACAACTATAAAGCCTACCCATTGCCCTCACTCTTCTTCACAGCACAAAGAAGCAACACTCTCACACCCTCTCTTCAATTTTCTCTGTCTCTCCATTGTTCTTTTTCGCTTCCTGAACCTTGCAAGTGATTCTTAAGAACAGAGCGCTCTGTTTCTTTTTACCTTCTCTGTTGAGGGTGGGTTTCTTTGGTTTGGTTTTGTTGGTTTTTTTTGGAGTGTAGGAGGTGAATAATATATGTTGTGTTTTGTTGTTGCAGCAAAGTTTGTAGCCAAAGATGACGAACAAGAATGTGGTGGTGTCTGATGCTAAGTCTGGTCTTGCCATAGGTGTTCATGCCTCCAACTCTTCTATCTTCACTGCTTCTTCACAGAAACCACCGGCTGTGCCTGGTGGCTACTTGTCTATTTCGAAAGCCAAAGTTTTGAAGAACCTCGAGATCAATGGAAACGCTAGAATTAATGCTTGGGTTGATTCTATGAAAGCTTCTTCACCTACCCACATCAAGTCCACACCTTCTGTTGCAGATGAGCAGAATTCTTGGATGGTGAGTACTTACCGTCGGGAAAAAAAGATACCAACTTTCATGATGCTCTTTTTTCTTCTCTTTTGCTTGTGTTTCGATCATCTGATGAATCTGGTTTGGTTGGATATTTTTATCTACAGCTTGGTCTTCCATCAGCTTTAGACATGTTTGAGCATATAATTGAGGCTTCGAGAGGAAAGCAGATAGTGATGTTTATGGATTATGATGGGACACTCTCTCCCATTGTTGACGACCCAGATCGAGCTTTCATGTCCAAGAAGGTCCGTCTCTGTTTTCAATACTCCTAGTTCCTTTCTTTTTCATAACACTTCTCATGATTCTAAAACTCTTCTTTTTCTGTTTCACGTCAAATTTAGATGAGAGCAACAGTGAGAAAGCTCGCCAAGTGTTTTCCTACTGCTATAGTGAGTGGGAGGTGCTTAGACAAGGTAAATTCTTTTAACTATCACTGTTCTTGCTTGAAATGTAGTTTAAGCTAACGAGTATGTTTCACTTTTCCTTCTTAGCTTGATCTCTAACTTGGCTGGTTTTGTACCATTTCGTACATTTAGGTGTATAACTTTGTACGATTAGCAGAGCTGTATTACGCTGGAAGCCATGGAATGGACATTAAGGGACCAGAAAAAGGCTCCAAAAACAATAAAGTATGTGAGCTTTATCTCTAACTTGCACTTGCTACTGATAAAAACATTGCTACTGTTAAAAAAAGGGTATTCCTTTGTTTCTAACTACTCTTCTTGTACTTCCATTTTTATGTTCTTTTAGAGCACTGAAGCTGTCGTATTCCAACCTGCAAGTGAATTCCTTCCGATGATCGACGAGGTTAGTCATTTTCCATGTAAATGTTTTTCACTCAAGACATGGTTAATCAGAACCAAAAGTACTAAGAATGATGTGGTTTCTGCAGGTTTACTGTGAACTTGTGGAGAAGATAAAATCAACCCCAGGTGCTAAGGTGGAGAACAACAAGTTCTGTGTCTCAGTCCATTTTCGCTGTGTTGAAGAGAAGGTAAATAACATATGTTATACCTTACTGACATCTCCATCTCCTCCCTCCAAAATAAACATTGTCTAACTTAAATTATGCATAAAAACTTGCAGAAATGGAGTGAATTGGCACATGTAGTTAAGTCAGTGTTGAAGGAGTACCCAAAGCTTCGACTTTCTCAAGGAAGAAAGGTGCGTGTTTGTACATGACATGGCATCTAATGATTTGCTACGATCATCTCTGCTTCAGCTTTCTTTTTCTTTTCATTTTTTTATCAGTTTTTAGTATGTGGGTAGACTCAGAGATTGTCTCACTAAAAATAAATTACTTACAACTACTACTTCTTCTTTGTGTGCAATAAAAATACAGGTCTTGGAGATCCGTCCTACCATCAAATGGGACAAAGGGAAGGCTCTTGAATTTTTACTAGAGTCTCTAGGTGAGTTTCACTGCTCTTTCTCACTTCTTTCAAAGCATATACATTCTTCCAACAAAGTTTTGTCTTTTGGGACATTTGTTTATTGATAAAACCAGAAGTAGAATCCCATCAAGTGTCTTCAAGGAAGCCACCTCTCCACTATGTTATTTTATTAACTTATATATATATATATATATATATATATTGAGTGAGCTCTAAAACTTATGTATCTCCTGTAGGATTTGCCAATTGCACCGATGTTTTTCCTGTTTATATAGGAGATGACCGCACAGATGAAGATGCATTTAAGGTATCCAATGCTTGTGAGGACACAAAAAGTTATATATTTTCATTAACTTCTTAGTCTTCTTCTTCTTCTTCTTTCAATGCTAATTTGTTTAAGTATATGATCTTCAGGTTTTAAGAGAAAGAGGACAAGGTTTTGGTATCTTGGTGTCTAAAACTCCCAAGGACACAAGTGCATTTTATTCTCTGCAAGAACCAACTGAGGCAAGTATCCTATATACTTGCATAATATTGTCTTCTTCTTCTTCTTCTTCTTCTTCTTCATTTGAATTTACTTAACTTGTTATATATAGCTCACTTATATTTTTGAATTTTGTTATTTTTTTCACAGGTTATGGGATTTTTGCAACGTTTGGTAGAGTGGAAACGAGAGTTCTTACATGGGCAATTAAGAATGTAAAAGAGTACTATTATGAAGAATGCATGAAACCCTTGAAGAAAAATGTAATTAAGGGTGGAATTAGAAAGTAATTTCTTCTTCAACGATATAAAATTAGAGTGAACAAGAGGGAAAAAAAGGGTGTGAGGACAAAAACAAAAAAAGAAGAAGAAGGAACTGATGTTGTAACTATTTCTTGGCCTTAATGGCCTTGTACTTCTTTTAACTACTTTTGTACAAGGGTAAAGATAGTGTAATTTTTGTAAGTTGACTAAATGAATGGAAGCTCTCTTTAACATATATGGATCTAAAGATGAAAACTTCAGCATGAATGCATGGTCTTTACAACATACATGGCCTATTTCTTCATTAACTTTAAACCAATTCGAATAACCACTTAAAACTCAAATAGTAATTGTTAATTAACCATTTAATCACAATAGTTTAAGCTGTTGTGTGAGGCCAACTTAATTGGTTTTATATATTCACTAACACACTCCCTCAAGTGAAAGCCCTTTGGACTTGAAACTTGCACAAGTTCACTCTACCTTGTGCTGAATAATAGATGGGTGGTAGGATTTGAACTCACGACCACTTGGTCACAAAGGCTCCGATATCATATTAAGTGGCTGTTTCGTCACAATAACTTAAGTTGTTGTGTGAGGCCAACTTAATTAATTTTATATATTCACTAACAGTAATGAGCTATTAATAAAAAACAAGAGAAGAACTATTTTTAAAATAAAATTGAGTTGAATCGACCAATCAAATTAGGCCGATATTATTTTAGAAATAAAAACTATTTTCATGTTATTTTTTAGAATCTTTATTTCGAGAGATATCTTATATATAAATTTTTTGCTTGATTTAATTTCTAGTCAATATTTGAGGTATATATGGCATGAACCAATTCATTCCTAGACCCTAAAACTAATCTACATATTCGTAATGCTTCTATTGCATGCAGTGATCACACAAATCAATGCAATTACTTCATGGAGATCTCAGACCAGCCATTTTATTAAATTTGGAAGGACTTCAAAATTGGACATTTGGAGTCATAAAAACCTTAGTCATGACTATGTTTAATAAGCATCGGATGCCCATTGTTTTGAATTGAAACAGACAGGAAGTAGCCATCTCCACCTCAGTGATGCGTGGAAGCAACTACCTTTGCAGTGTCAAAAGCTGCTTCGTGTAAAAAATCTAATTATTTATTCCAAGACACTAAATACTCTACTAATTATAATATTAAGCCAACGATATTCACTATACGTATACTCCTTATACATACCTACAAATGTACCTAAATCATAAATATATTTCACTTATCAAACTACATTTTTTAAGTAAACCAATGATTCATAATCTACTCTTAAGCTTTTGCAAGCTATTGGGCATACATATAATTAATAATAACAAGTTATTAATATTAAAAATAATGTAATTAGTTGTCCCTTATATGTTATGTTTAAATTAGAACACTACTCAAACGAACAACTAACATTGTACTAAATTAATATGTTTTAGAGAAAGCTAACTCGAATATACACCTCTCACTTACCCCTTATGTACAAGGATCTGATTCAGCTTTTCGAGAAATGGTACCCCAAATCTTAGATACCCTAATTTTTTGAAATGTGATTAGGTGGGATGTTACTATGAGAAGACAAGCATTGTTACAATGAAAACCAAAGGGTAACTAATTAAGTTGATGACCTTTATTGAGTAAAGCAGCTTAAAGACAAATTCTAAATATGAAGATAAGATATATCATTTTATGTTCATCTTTCATTGGAAATTTTGGTAAAACAAAAATGTAGGGACCCCTTATTTTGGATTAAGCATCCCTTTTTAAGTATTACTTGAAGCATGCTGAGTCAAAAGAACCACCTATTAGCTAGATAATTTATATGATTGTGCTATTATACTTGTTTTGATTGAGTTCTTCTGTATGTTCCCATAAGCCATTGATTCAAAAAATTTCCCATGTTACCAAATAGATATGTCTTTGGGTCTTTCAATGTGTTATTGGGTCAATAATTGTTGCAAAGCAGTAGCAGTTTACATTCTTGAAGGGGAATATTCGTTGGCTTCTTCTCAAATCTCAATAAATTAGAATCCTTTTACTAAACCAAATCTCGTTTTCTAGTTGCAATTTGATCTCGTATTAAAACCACCTTTTATTATTATTATCCCATGCCTTACATCGAGCTACTAGCTAGCTAGCTAAGCTGTCTTTGATCAATTATTCAACTGATTCCTTACTTTTATAGGATTGATGGAGATCAAACAAAGCTAAAATAGTCAAATTATTGGGAAGCTAATAATAGATTAGTCATGCTTTAAGGAAAACTACGATGGATCATTGGTTTAATTAATTCTTTTTTTTTGACAACCTATACCTGTCTCCTTCTTTGCATACCAAAGATGTACATACACCCTTTTCTGAGACAAGGAGGAGAGAAGATTTTGGGAGATTTTTAATGTGCTTTAGAGATACCCTTTTTCTAATAGAAAAATATTGAGTTGGTACTATAATTGAACATAAGTGGCACACCAATGTAATAACAACTCAGTCTCTTCTTTTTTCTTCATTTACATAGTCTAGATCATATGATTTAGTCAAAGATGTTCATGAGTTGACTGGATTTGTGTGTGTTTTTAACATTTATGTATAAGAACTTATTGGATGAAGGGGTGTTATTATATGATAATCACAAGCCCCACAAGCAATAAGGAGAGGTAGCTAATAGCGTTAGTTGGAATAGTCTTAAGGAAACAAGGAGAGTAAAGTTGCTCACAAACATAGGAACAAGCCTAGTCCATTGGGTGCTTAGATTTGGAGGAGCCCCACCCCCACAAACACGCACACATATCTAATAAGAAATGAAACGAATCTGCCATGGTGAATTTTGGAGGTTATTTTGTCATGCATGCTTTTTGGTTAGGTCTATGAAAAGGAAACCCACCACCGAGGAAGGGAATCTGTGATTGAATGAGGAGTTGGAATCCACTTAAAAGAAGTAGTGAAGAGAGTGGTTTTGATGTGAAGAAAAAATACATTCGGATTTTTCTTTCTTTTTTTTTTTTGGCGGAATAGAGACAATTAACATGCCTCCAAGCTTTCACAAAAACACTCCTTTGGATGTGTTTCCTTTTGGACGTGGAAAGATGGACTCCACTAGGTTCCATCGAGACTCCATCATTGGTGCCTTAACTGAAATAAACTATGTCTTTCTAAGCTTCAATAATTGATATCAAAAAGCAAGTAGAACCCTGCTCCCAAAGCAACCAACTCTCTTTCACTACCATCATATCGTATAATCATACATACCTGTATATGCAGTCTTATTAGGGTACCTTTTAGACTTGGAATAAACTACGCTCATATACCAACCTCTCCCGTCTCAAAAACCAGACAAGAACTCGAGATATATGCAAAATCTTTCATGTGAACAACTGGACCATACACATTGTTAATCGGGATTCGGTCTATGCATTTGGTATTGGAAATTAATGTGTTAAAGAGAAAGAATAAACTAAAGGGTTGATCTTGTAAGTAACACAGGTGAGGTGTTGATTTCTTAGGATACAAGTAAAAATAAAAAAGGATTTTCATTCCCTGTGTCAATCTGGGGAATTGGTCCCCGCCTAGAGGGTCGAGCCACTAACCAGATAAAAGAGTGGTGGGTGGTTTGTCCTGGTAAATACGATGGTCTTATACATAATGTTACGTATTTTTGATATGTCAATGGTGGCCGCCTGGCCGGTCTACTCATTGGTCGGATGTGCCTAACTCCTATAGTCACATGGATTCCCATGTGACCCAGATGCCATTGTTATGGGGAACATATGAACAGCACCTACGTGGAAACAGGATATTGGGTTGACCCCTCTTGTCAGAATTCCTCTGACACCTCTGAATGGGATTGATGAGGAAAACCAGAGCATTGAATAATTGGTAATATGTGGAATTGGCTAATTGGTTATCAACTTCCTGGTCTTTGCATGAGACCCAATATGTTTATGGTTTTGAAGACCTAAGAATGGTAAATCGGTCTGAGCCGTTCAAACCAATTCGAGTAAAACGTGTTTTAGATTGTCTGAGTCAGAACTGTAAATGCTTGCAGTCCAAGTAATGGTTGTCGATGATGGAAACTAAACACCCTGGGACTGCATTGAATGTGGGGAGAGAATGAAGGAAGTCAGTTGGAGTCTTGGAGATATGTTTTTGGTTTTTTCATGCATGTAGGTTTAAGACAGGAAGAAAGTTCAGAATTGGTGCATGAACAACTTGCGACTTTGATTTGGACCTCTGCGTCGAACCATAACTTTCCAGGTCGACTGCTATGATTTCTTGGCCCTGTTTACAGGATTGTCAGTTCATTGACATTAACGTTCGTGCAATTATACATTATCACTTCATCAACCCTAAAAATTGACAGGAAAGACTTGGCACATAGATTCAATAAACTTTGACTGTCTTCCCCAAGTTGGCTGGGGGCATTATTATATTAAGCCAAGTTGTTAATTTCCCACCAGTAATTAGAAGAAATTAATTAAAAAACAATTTACTTATAATTTAATGCCTTCAATTTTTGGGTTGAGATATAATGTTTTGCTTTATATATAAATTACTTTTCAAAACAAAAATTTATGAAACATATTATTAAATCGGTTACAATAAATTATTTGTAAAGTTTGGAATAAAAATAAGAATTGAATAATTAAATAACTTCATATAAGTATCTAATTTTTTAAATATATCTTAAAAATAAAAAATTAAACATTTAACTTCAGTGAATTTGATTTCATTGAAGTTCACTGTATAGAGATAATTGCCGTACGTCGTGCTGGAACAATATTTCATGACACTGCTGTTTGCTCGACATTTTACAACGAGACAACGTACATAAGAGAACATCCATTAACGAAACTGTTCTGTTCTGGTTATGTGCTTTCTCATTCACCTTTTGATCTCTTTTCTTATCTTGTTTTTCTTGGTATAACTTTTGTCAAGTACTCGAGTTTGTCAAAATTAAGCTGTTCACCACCTCTCATTTCTCTTTTAAACTCACTAAAATCCAATACTGAAAAGTGAAGAAAACAAAGTGGGAACCAGCTTCCTACATCAACATGTTTCTTAGATTGAACAATAATGTATAGATCTAGGATCGAAGAACAAGTGTATGTGGAAGTTTTAAGTCGAGAAGTAAACTGACATTATTTGGCTTGACTTTAAGGTTGATAGAGACCTATAAACATGGATAGTTAAACAAGGAAAAGAAAAGCATTATAAGGCAATTATAATTAAAACATTGAATCTCATAGAAAGTGGCATTATTTCCCAACTAACCATGTGCAAGTGCATGAAAGAAAAACAAAAGAAATATGAAGTTGGGGAAGGCTCCTTTCAGAACTTTCATAATTACAACAAAGTTGTAAAGCATTAGTTGAAGAGCCATAAACAAAAAGTATGGTCGTCTTCTAAAGTTTCCATTCTCCATTGTTTCCTATTCCCCTTTCACAAAATTGTTTAATGCCTCTTTTAAAGTTTCTCTCCTTTAATCCAACACTTGTTTCAAAGTACCACCTCCTTTTCTACATTATTGCTTTACTTTGGTGCTTGTTTTGTTGTTTTCTTGTAAACTATAAAGGGAAAATGATTCAAGATTGCATTTGGTGGGATCTTCATCGAGTTAGATACAGATGATGTGTCGAAACAATATGTTCATGTTCTTGGAGAACTAACCTAACCAACATTTAGGTCCAAAGTGCATTGCTTACTAAAGTTAATCAATTCTTAATTACAAAAGAGAGAAAGTAAATGTCTAACCAATACAATTGACTAACTCTTTTCATCTAAATATATATTATTGGAAAAGTTGAAATTGATAGCCCATTAGCTAGGCTATTTTGACTATTGACAATTGTCATGAGTAGATACAATATGATTATATGAAGCACCATTTTCTAATTTTCATCATACAAATAGAAACATGATATAGATATTAAAATATGAGCATCACTTTAGATGCCTATAATTATATCATCTTAAATATCAATTCAAATTATTTGATGAGTTTCAACTCAGATTGAGTTGAATCGAATTAAGTTGATCGGAGGATACTTCTGACTATGTTAATGACATTGTCACAAATATAATTAACTAGTCAAACATACAAGGGCTTGATAAGTAACTAAACAGCATCTTCTAGTGAACCAACTATTAAACTACCTATATTTTCCAAACCCTAAGATCTTGTATATATTATACATATATGGGTTGCCGAGGTTTTAGGCATTTGCTGAGCAGAAGTTGGTATTTGCCATTACATGTGAATAAGCCCATAACACGTTGCATTTACATGGGCCATGAGGTCCCTCGTTACATTGAGGACGTGACCTAATGGGCTTGTACAAATGTCCACGAATTTTGTTATTTTGTCTTATACATTTATAAAGATAAAAATTGGATTGCCCTTTACTTTGGAGTACCTCATCAATCAAAATATTCATATAGATAGATAGATATATGTCATTAAATTAAGATGATATGTGTCAATAATGTTTACTAAATGGATAGAATGTTTTATTCTAGTCCGAAAATATAATTATTTACATTTTAAATAAAGGAAATTGTACAAAGTTGATATTTCATATTTATAATTATTCTACATTTGAAAAGTATAAATGTAATAAAATATCGTTTGGATGTAGTGAAATTAATGTGGCGTGTGATTACAAATATGGAGTCAATCTAAGATCATATTGAAATTTGAGACTCAAATGTTGAGTTATTAAAAACTTATTTGTATAACAGATAGAAAATTTATTTTTAGATATAATAGATTAAATTTATAACTGTAATTCAATTATCATTCACTTTTATGATTTTCTGTAATTTTTTCAATTATCAACATTTTTTCATAAATTTTACATAATCTACAGAGTAATTTGCGAAGATAATCAAAGCATTAAGTTGCAAAAACACAAATAGTTCAACCGATTTAACAGTAGAATCTTAAATCATCAAATTTTTAGTTTAATTTATTTTAATAACTCTTATTGTTAAAACATATCAATTTATTGATTTGTAGCGCCCCCTCATCGTAGGGTACACAACGGAAAACCCGAGGGTCGCTCCGACGTGTATCTCACGATAAGGTGC
>JANIPN010000219.1:2852705-2869700 GCA_027478595.1 Erythroxylum anguifugum
CAGTGAATGCAATGAAATCTATCAGTCTGACCCCATATTACCATAATACCCCTTGCTACCAGTAGCGGGATGTTACAGATTAATCAGTCAATTTTTAAATTAATAAGTCTTAAAAATAATTTTTATTTACCAATTTATTTTTCAATTAAACTTCAAATTCTTCACTAGGTAAGAACATTCTCTTACAATAACTTTCAAAATTCTTTAATTTTACATAATATTTAGTTGATTTTATGACGATTTAATTTTGGATGAATTTTTTAAATCTTAAACTTTTTATCTTATCGGTTTAACTTTCAATTCAATTTTTAAGACACTATTTTTCTCAATTAATTCAACAACATATTTTTCTCAATTAATTCAACAATTAAATTTCAATTACACATCTAAAAAGGAATTTCAACGAAAATTTATTTACCAATATCAAGAGACAAAGCTTCGTTCACGTTGGTTAAACCTACTTGAACTTTGGTCGATGAATCAGCATATCTTGATGCCATACATGAAACCCTCCTTCACCCACTCTCCGACCTTTATACAATAATGTGGCTGTGACCTCCCCTTTTTTTCCGATCATGACAAACTTTCATCCCTCTATCTCGAATTCTGTTCTTCCCCATGACTGCTATCTCATACCAAATGTTTGTGTCGTTCCAGTAGAACGTGGTGGATTGTTGACGCTAACATGCACGATCGAGAAGGCAAGAACTTCAGGATTAAAAAAATGATTTAACACTCCTACGAGCACACCAACTAGGATTATGATCACAATAAAACAAAATTAAAACCAGAAAACTCTTAACGAAGCAATGAGCAAAGACAATTACTTGGAGAATAAGCTGATGTATTATTGAAAGCATAAAGAAGAATTACATCAGATGTGAATACTTGTAAACTAAAGACATAACAAATTCCCTAAAAGAACTCCCAAAATATCCTACTAAATCAGAGTGAAAAATACTCTATTATTCACTCTCTGCTACTAACCCACTTTATCCTAGGAAAATAGCAACACACTAAACAAATGACAGTAGAAATAAAAAGGAACGAAGTCATTAAGATGCACTAATTTGTAATACTCCCCCTTATTGCACACTTAATATCAATGACACCAAGAGCAGCTCTAAACTTTTCAAAGTTAGGCTTGGCTAGAGCCTTTGTAAATATATCTGCTACTTGATTGCTGGTATGTATCCCTTTCAACTGAATTTCTTGATTTAAAACTTTTTCTCGAATAAAATGGTGACGAACTTCAATGTGTTTTGTTCTTCCATGAAAAACTGGATTTGAGGCAAGCTTGATAGCACTTTCATTGTCACATTGAATCTTTACAGCATAATCCACTTTCGCAAAAATATCTCACATCAAACACTTTAACCAAATGCATTCTTGTGCTGCCATTGTTGCTGCTATGTATTCAAATTCTATGTTGGATAGAGCAACAGTTGATTGCTTTTTACTACACCAAGATACAGCAGCAGAGCCAATGTTAAAACAATACCATGAAGTTGAGCGATGATCAGCCTCACTACCTGCCTAATCTGCATCTGTAAATCCCTCTAATACAAAATCATTATCTCTCTTGTACATGAGACCATAATTGACATAACCTTTTATATAGCGTAGAATCCTTTTTGCTGTATCTAAATGAGAAGCTGTTGGATTTTGCATGAATTGAGAAACAATACCAACAGAATATGCAATTTCAGGTCTTGTGATAGTTAAGTAAATTAGACTACCAACAAGCTGTCTAAATAATCTAGCATTCTTCAACAAATGCTCTTTATCTTTCTTCATCTTGAGATTAATTTCCATGGGAGTTGCCATATCTTTTGACTCCCCCATGCCAAAGCGCTGCAATAAATTCTTTGCATATCTTCTTTGGGATATAAAAAATGTACCCTTGGTCTGATCTCTCCACTTCTAGACCAAGAAAACAACCAACTTCACCTAAATTTTTCATTTCAAACCGAATTGACAAATCACTTTTTAAACAAGAAATTTCAGCTTCATCATTTCCGGTAATTATCATATCATCCACATATAGCAAGATTAGCAAATGAATTTTTGATTCTAACTTTACAAACATGCTAGAACCTGAATTAGAAACTTTAAATCCACAAAAGATGAAGTATTGAGCAACTTTACTATACCAAGCACGCGGTGCTTGTTTGAGGCTGTACAACGCCTTTTTCCGACAAACATGGTTAGGCAATTGTTTGGAGATGAACCCTTGAGGTTGTTCCATTAGGACTTCACGATCCAACTTGCCGTAAAGAAATGCATTCTTTACGTCTAGTTGCCATAGCTTCCAATTTCTAAAGGCAGCAAGTGAAAAAATTGATCTCACAGTCACCATTTTTGCTACTGGACTAAAAGTTTCCTCGTAGTCCAGTCCGTAACTTTGGGAAAACCCACGAGCAACTAGACGGGCTTTGCATCTGTCAATTGTACCGTCCAACTTCTTTTTCAATCGATAGACCCATTTACAAGTGATTGGATTGTAGTTTTCTGGCCTTGGTATAAGTTCCCATGTATCATTCTTTCTTAAGGCTTCAATTTCTTCTTGCATTGTTGTTTCCCATTGTTGACAGCCTTTAGCTTCTTCATAACATGTCGGTTCTTCTTCATCTGATGCTCCAACAAAGAAGCATGAGGTCACAGTGCAATGATTCAGTTGTACTTCATAATCTTTGAGGCATTCTAGTTGCTTTTTCTCTCGAACCGATCTTTTAATTATTTGTTCACCATTTTCTGAGATTGAAGAATCCATCGTTGGGACAAGAGATTCATCATTTCCTTGTGAATTAGTTTCAGGGAAGAATGATGTATTATTTTGACTATCATCAGGTGCAACACTCTTTAAATCTGATTTTTGGGTTGTACTCCAAGATGACACCTCATCAAATACAACATCTCTAGACGTCACAAACTTTTTGGTTTCTGGATCCATACACTTCCATCCTTTCCTGCTTGAGTCATAACCAACAAAAACACATTTCTTTGCTTTCGGGTCAAGTTTAGTTCGATTAGTTTTAGGAATATGAACATAGCAAGTGGAACCAAATACCCAAAAATAACTAACATTAGCCTTTAGATCATACAATAATTCAAAAGGAGCTTTTTCTTTACCTGGCCATGGAGGTAAACGATTTATCACATGACATGCACACAAAAAAGCTTCTGCCCAAAGCTCACGAGGAAGGTTCTTGTCATGTAACCATGAAAGACTTGTCAAAGCAAGATGTGCCAACTTCCTTTCTGCAACTCCGTTTTGCTGAGGGGTATTAGGACATGTCATTTGTCTTTGAATCCCATTTTTCTCACAATATTGAAAGAAGTCAGTCGACATAAATTCTTCATCGTTATCGCTTCTCAGACACTTTATTTTCTGGCTAAACTCCTTCTCTGCAATACGGTTGAATTCAATGAACTTGGAGAGTGCTTCACTTTTCTCTTTCAAAAAAATACACCCAAGTACCAATATCATCGCATATTGATAGCCACTATTGCTTGCTGTTTTTGTTGGTCCCATCAAATCTGTGTGCACCAATTCGAATGGATTTGATCTGCGGTTAGATGAACTTTTGAAAGGAAGGCGATGTGATTTACCGTATGGACAGCCTTGACAAATCACTTCTTCATGTACATTTTTCAGAGTTGGTAAGCCATCTAACAACTTCTTCGAGGAGATTTGTTGTGGCATTTGATAACCCAAATGTCCCAATCGAGCATGCCTTATTGCTTCATTATCAGTCTGATTGGTTTTCTTTACATACGCCTCCCCAGCTGACATGACAAAAAGAGAGCCTTTCTTCTTACCAGAAAGAACAACATCAGCTACAACATTTTTCATACTATCAAGCACTTTCACATCATTAGGGCCAAACAATACATACTTTCCAGCACTGGTAATTTGAGATACTGAAACTGAGTTCTTCTTCAAACCTGGAACATGATAGACGTCATTTAGTTTGATGTTTGTTTTAGCAACACCAATCTTCACAACACCTTCCTTCACTACTGGATAGGTGGAGTTGCCAGCTGTAGCTATCATTCTTTCTCCATTTTGTTGACGTAGCTTCGAAAATAATGAGTCATCGCCAGTCACATGGTGCGAACAACCAGAATCGATGATCCACTCCTCCTTGAAATCAACATAGTTAGTGTGAGATTGGTCTGATGTTGATTTATGAGCAGCCTTGTCTTCCCTTACAACTGCTTCAATAGTGAAACATTGCTCCCACTTGGGCTGATCGTTTTCTTCTTCATCTTCGCAAACAACATTTGCTTTGGAGATCTTCACACGGCAATTTCTCCTAATGTGTCCAAGCATCCCACATCGATGGCACTTGATAGATCTGTTACTTTGTGGAGTGTTGCCAGTAGCTTTTCTCCTATAAGTACCTTCTTCTCGATCACCTTCATTTGGTCTTTCTTTAGAGAAAAGGACAACATCATTTTCAGAATTGAAATTCTTCGCCATTTGCTTAGCCAAAGCTTCTTGATTAGACAACAAGTTCTCCAATTCTTCAACTAACGGTTGCTTTGCCCATCCTTGAATGGAGGTGATATAAGGCGTATACTCCTTCTTTAGCCCCCGAATGAGAAATCTTCTTAAACGAGCTTCACTGATCTTCTCATCGATATCCAATTTTGAAATCTCTACACAAATATTTTTTACTTGTAAGAAATATTCTGAAATTGCCAAACTTCCTCGCGTCGTCATTGCTAATTCATTTTCCAAAAACTGCAACCTTGTTGTATTCTTCTAGGAAAATAACCTTTCAAGAGTTTCCCAGGCTTGCTTTGGCGAATCAACATCACGAACATGATCAATGAGTTCTTTGCTAATAGACGTCCTCAAGGCAAACAAGGCCTTCCCGCATTTAATCTTCCATTTCCTTCATGGTTCAACATTATCAGAGGTGTCCGATGGAATCTCTGAATCAGACCCAGCCACCAATTCCCACAAGTCTTGACCTTGAAGATAAGCTTCCATACACATTCTCCAATACTTGTAGTTTGTGCCTACAAGTTTCTCAACGCCATTTTGTGCACTAGCACCACTTCTCCCATTAAACAGCTCCATAATACAAAACAAGAGTTTTCTCAAATGTCAACAAGAAAGTAAAGGTAGAAGAGCCTTAACCTTGCTCTGATACCATAAAACAAAATTAAAACCAGAAAACTCTTAACGAAGCAAAGAGCAAAGACAATTACTTGGAGAATAAGCTGATGTATTATTGAAAGCATAAAGAAGAATTACATCAGATGTGAATACTTATAAACTAAAGACATAACAAATTTCCTAAAAGAACTCCCAAAATATCCTACTAAATCAAAGTGAAAAATACTCTGTTATTGACTCTTTGCTACTAACCCACTTTATCCCAGGAAAATAGCAACAGGCACTTGACCTGTTCAACTAAACAAATGAGAGTAGAAATAAAAAAGGAACGAAGTCATTAAGATGCACTAATTTGTAATACTCAATCACTGTAAGGAACTAAGGATAAAATGACCAACCACAGTAGCAGTTCCCTGATGATCCCCTTTTTCTTTCCAGGACCGTTCTTGTAACGTTCGACAGATGGTCACATTTTCCCGCTGAGGTACGACGAATATTCAGTCCTTAGGAATCTGAATAACGTAGGATGTGATAGGTGGAGGAGATGCTGGTGTGGGTAATTTTGATCTATGACGAGAGGGAGGTCTTGGGAGGAATTTTGGATGGTTTTTAGGCGTTGAAGGTTTTGGAGAGACCAAACCGTCAACACTGCCAAATCGAACCCCCTCCATTAGGAAACGATGGACGGTGAAAGAAGAGGGCGAAGGGTTGTGGTGGCGACAATGAAGAAGCACGGACACGGCAAAATGGAGCCGTGTCTGTGTCAGACACGCACGTGTCCGTGTCAGACACATGTCTGACGCAGACACCCACAAAGAGTGCATATATATGCTCTAAATTTTTTTAGAGGGGCTTATAAAGTACAAAATGTGTATGAACTATCAAGATATTGGAAGTTTTGAAACACATCAATCAATATATATCATATTATGAATTCTGAATTTTTTTCTTAATTCTAAATTTTATAATATATATATATATATGCCGTGTCTGTGTCCATCAAATTTTAGAAGTTGGTGTGTTCCCGTGTCGCGTGTCCGTGTCGTGTCGTGTATCCGTGTCCGTATCCGTGCTTCTTAAGATAGATGAAAATGGAGATGGTTAGGGTATGCATGGTAATAAGGTTTGCATGTGACTGGCTGATTTTGGAGGTCTAACAAAGATGTACCATTGAGATCATTAAATTAGTTTTATTAATTAATACAAAATATATAAAATTAATATAAATATGTGTATATAATTATATATATAGTTATCCAAATTTAAATCTTTTTTAAAAAATTTTATTATTATATTCAAATTGGTGGAGATTTGTGATTTGTCAATTTTCTTTGTTGATGAGTTGTAATCGATCGGATAATCTTGTTAAACCTACAAATGGATATTTTATGTTTTATTAATTTTGTAATTTGACTTGATATATGATCCTTTTTAATTAATTAATTAATTAATTATATTATTAATAGAAGTACATGTAAGAATTCTAATTAATTAATTTTACAATAAATTGCGATTAATTTCATGTTACTTAATGATTGAGTGAATTAAATTTTCAGTTCAAATTTAAGTCTAAGTGAGTTGAGTCAACCTATTGTCGAGCTTAACGACCGGAGGTTTGAAGCCCAAGTCCTGCTCGAGGTCTAAGACAAATATTAAGTTGGAGTCATACTCAATCCATCCCAACTTTTTTTAATTTAAAATGTAAAAATAACGTGACATCAATTAGTATATGAAGGTTGAGCTTGAGGTCCAATTTTTTTTTAAAAAATCAGGCTTGAGGCTTGATCAACCAAGCCTGACCTGTTGACTTCAGGTTGAGCGTGGCCCTACTCAAAGCCTATTGCATTACTTTTTAATGAAATTTTTTGTTCATTAATTATAAAATTTATTGTACCAAAATTCCTATTATTCTTTATGAAATTTTGTATTTATAGGTAACAAATATTTATTTACTCTCTTCAATTGGTTGAAAAATGAAAATAGTATAAATATCTTTAATATCTAAAAATAATTTATTTAAAAGAATATTAATTATAAAATTAATTTTATGAAACATTTACTTTTTTTTTTGTTTTTCTATTGATTAAAATTTCACTAAGGTCTCAAAGAACATGATATTACACATTCGGATTAGTTCAAATTGAACAAGAAATTGAGGGTCACCATGCACAAACTTGTAAGCTTTCCAAAACAAATTTCACACAAAACAACTATACACAGAAACCAACTGGTCTAACAATTCCCTTGACAGAACAGAAGATTCTAATTAAAAAATGTTTGGCCTAACTTCATCTTTTCAGTGCTCTGCCTCGTCCTCATGCCTCAGTGACAAATGTCTTGTGCAGTATCCGGGGACTCACATTGTTCCCACTGTCAATTTTCCGGCTGCTTTAGAAGTCTCCGGTGATCGGATATCTCTCTAACGTTGAGTTAAGTCCTTAACATCGCCAACCTTGTGTTTCTTCATCAGCTGCGCCTTAGCATCCATCAATCCTTGCCTCACCTCTTCATCATCTGGTGCTTCTCTTTGTAGTATCTCGTAGTCTTGTACTGATGCTTCCCATTTCCCCAACTGTTTCACAAACAAAGCACAACATCAGGTGTAATAGAGTTGGCAAAGGGTCTGAGCCAGCCCGAAATTGCATAACTCTTCCCATTAAACAAGTTTCTAACTTTGTATTTGGGGGCTTGCCCAAATAGATCGGCAGCCCAATCCAATCATAAGAATCTATGGCCTGAACTCAACTTGAAATTTGGATGCGCTCGTGCCACCAAGTTAACTTAAAATTAAGTTATGTTTAGTTGGACGTAAGATTTTTCTTGGAATAGAATGAGATAGATTGATTTCTAATGAAATAGAATGTAAATGAATATAATATTAAAAAATTATTGTTTGGGAGTGATGGAAGAGTTCATAATGAAATATTGTTTGGATGAAGGGTTTATAATACAACATAGTGTAAAGTTATTTATCATTTTACATTTCATCCTAAACTCCTCAAATCGTGGGTTTTTCGTTTTTACTGTTTATGATAGAATGAGATGTAATATGAAACCCTCTTCTTCCATTTCATTCTATTCTATTTCATTATAAACCCTACTCTTAAACGATGGAATAATTTTACATTTCATTCCATTACATTAATAAACTGCCAACCAAACATAGCCTTAGATCAAAATGACATTGTTTTAAGAAGTTTACCTAAAACAACATAGTTTTAGGCTAGTGGCTAGATCTTTTGGACCTTTTAGGTCTCAATCTGACCTCACAAGTCTAAATCTTATTAAATCGGACTTGAGTCATTAACTCAGGTTAGGTCTAATTCAAACTGTCATATCTACACTTAGCTCGATATGAAATCTAAATTTTAACTTAAATCCTAACTAGACCCAAACTTTCGTTCTATTCTAAAGTCTGATCAAATTTATGGTTGAGTTAGTTGGGATCAGACCTATACAAAATTTAGGCTGAATCGGGCCTGCCACATTGCCAACCCTAAACAAGACTCACCATAGTCTATGATTTTATGAATTGATAACATATAACATGTTATGATTTATGGCTGCTAAAGAGTAATGTAGTATTTTTTTTCTCACCTTGGCATAGCAATCTGCTCTTCTGAGTCTAGCTTTAGCATAACCAGGTCGTAGATTAAGCGCAGAGTTAATGTCTTCCAATGCTTTCTCATACTGGTTAAGCTTGGACCGGCAAGCTGCTCGGTTGCAGAGTAACACTGAGTTGTAAGGATCATGGTCGAGCCCTTCTCCATAAGCAACGCAGGCCTCAGAGTATTTTGCTGCTTTGAACAGCTGATTACCGATTGATCGAGCTGTTGACACAGCTTTCGTCCTTCTGATCAACATATTTGCTTCCTTGTTGTTACAGTCAAGCTTGGTTGCTCGTTGAGCGGCCGTCAATGCATCATCAAATCTGTCAAAAGGTTGTTAGAACACAACTGGACTGTATGTTTTCATTAGTCTCACTTTTGAACTTGAATCAAGGCTTTTCTTATAAATAAAAGTTGCTGTCAGAAAAAAGCAGAACAAATCAATCAAGCCATGATCTTCTGCTTGTTTGATTGTCTATGTATATATAAATCATAAGGTGCTTTTCTAGGAAAGCTTAGGTTAGGCCTGAGGCCGAAATTTGGGTTTCAGGCCGAGTTCAGCCTAAGCCCGTCGAAAATTTTCTTTTTGCCAACTGTGGTTGACACTGCTAGATCACAAAATGAGTCAAACTTTTTTCTGCAGAAAGCTACTGAAGCAATGTTAGGTGGGTTAAAAGGGGTCCAACTTTGCCAAGTTCCAACTTTTAGTATCTTTATGGTTCTACTTTTTCCAGGCAACAATTACCCTTTTGAGTTGTTATGCAACATAAGTTTAGTAATCAGGTTTCTATGCTATATTCCCCATCATGAGCTTGTACAATCTATCACTATTTTCATCAGCAACTTGTGCAGTTAAATGAATTGCATGAACAGTTTACCATACACAAGACTAACCTGCCAGTAGCCATGTCAACCTGTGCTCGAACCACCAACAAATTTGCATTACCGATGGAACCGAAGTACCGTGTACAGGCATCAACTTCGAAATTCGGACCCTTTTTCAATGTTTCTTCTGCTTCCTGGTGCCTGTGAAGCTTGATCAAGGCCTCAGCTTGCAGAGCAAATATCTATCCAAAAACAAAAACGCGAGTGATCAAACAAATCATACTAGTATGCATCTACAAGGTTGTTTTCCAGGCTCACCTGTGGAGCTGAATCTGCACCAGCAGATATAGCAGCCTCTGTCTCCTTTATCAGGGTATTCCAATCCCGATGTTTTCGAGCCTCTGTGCACTTGCTGAGACGAACCCGAAGGACTTTGGCCTTGGACATATCATCAGGGTCAGCCTCAGGCCCCGCCTGTCTGTAATGATACACAGCTTTCTCTGCATCCCCTAACCTAAATAAACATTAGAAAATTGGGTTAACAATTATGATGACTAAGAATTTTCACTTCAGGATCATTCAGGTTTCATGAACAAGTTTCATATTTTTACCTGAGATACAAGTTCGCCAATCGTTGATGAGCTCTATGATAATGAGGTTCAATCCTTATGGCTTCTCTGCACTCAAAAACAGCTTCAAGAAGCTTGCCTAGAGCTGTCAAAGCTGCACTTTTATTGCTTCTGTACGAAGCTTTATTCGGGTCAATTGCGATTGCTGCATCATACAAAGCCAATGCCTCTGCAAAATTCCCATTCTTGTAATCTTCATTTCCCATAATTTTCAATTGCTCAGGATCCATTCTAGTGGATAGAGCCCTGCACAAGGAACCCGATTGGTCTGCACTTGACCTCTCTTCATTTTGTTTCTTCACCACATTTCCCATCACACTATTCGGATACTTCCCATTAGACTTGATGCTCTCTTCTTTCGTCTTAGGAAGGTAATCAAGAATACTATAAGAATTTGTGTGCCCTCCACCTCCTGATTGCTTTAAGTTCCCTAAGTTTCCCAAAAGCATTACGTTGCTCGATGAAGCCCGAACAAGGTTACCATTTCCCTTGTTTTTCTGATGCTCAGCAATCATGTTCTCAAGCTCACCAGAGATTCCAATGGCCTCCTTAGGTAGCTTCCTAGCTTTAGCAGCCTGAACTTGGTTTTGATTCACTTGAACTTTGCTCGAACCCGCTTTGGTTGATTCACTTGGAAGTTTTCTTCCATAGTTCTGGCATTGCTGAGCTGGAGGGATTCTGGGATGATTAGGAGCATTGGTGATGGGTTTCTGAGGTCCCTCTGATAATATACCTGCAGAGTTGTCTAAGAATGCAGACTCGTCAGAGCCACTCCTACGCCGCCATGGATTGCTTGGTGTTTTCGCAAACTCTCTTCCATTAACCACCGCAGGAACTGATCCTGTCGATGTCGACCTTCTCGGCCAAAAGCTTCTTCGACCAAAAACTGTGTTGTACAGCCCACAACCAGTTCCCCTTTCAGGTGAAACGTCTCCCATTCCCATCACAGGTTTCCTCCAGGAACTTCTATGATATAAAACAACAGTACATTTTCAATCCAAACATGAACATGATATCATCAGGATCACAAGAAACATTGATGAATATAAAATGAAAGGCCTTGTTCTGATCAAAACTAGCTATCAGGAAAAAGGATACAAAAGGGCATGAATGGATACGTATATAGCCGAAGAAAAATTGAAGCTTTGATCAAAGAAAAAGAAAAAACGGCGTCTGAAAGCTAAAGCCTAGCTCCAGGAGATGATGTTCAAAGCCTCCTGGATACTGGCTGCCAGGGAAAGAAGTCTTCTCCTTTTCTCTCTCTTTTAGTAAGGGACAGATTATGAAATGTCATGATTGGTGTTACAGAGAGAACATTTGATAAAATGGGAACAAAAAAGAGAAGCAACCTGCAACCTATCCAATATTATGTTTTGTTTTTATTGAAAGTATAAAGTTTTGGGAGATTGGATTATTCCATTGTTTGTTCTTTTTTTTTCCTTCTCGTCACTTTCCTTTGAAAGGGCAGCAAAAGACTCGGTCTTTTCTTAAATCTGGATCTCTAGATGTTTAGCAAAAACATGAGCACCCTCGGTGGGCATTTCCTACTATTTTGGAATATTTTTCAGAGAGAGAGAGAGAGAGAGGAAAGCACGTTGTACTAAAACAGCTGTGCATCAGGCAAGTCATGTCCAACACTTTGGTCTCTGTACCATTGTTGTTGTGCTGTCATGTCGAAATGCAAGATTATGCCTTCCAATTTTCTCATTCGGGTTTTGACCTTTTGCTAAATGAAAAGGGCATTAAGATACCACATTACATGGAAGCCTCCAGAAGAAACTCTAATTTGTGTTCTCATCTTGGAACAGTATTGAACAGAGAAAATTTGAGATTGAAGAATTAATCTGTTTAATGAGCTATTGAGCTCAACTAGTTATTTATACAGATAATGAAAAACTAACTAAAAGCTAATTATGGTTACAAGTAAGCTAACTATAGTTAATAATAAATAACTATAGTTTACATCCTCCTCTCAAGATGAAGTTGGTGGAGGTCGAAACAGATTCAACTTGAAAACTAATTTGTGAAATTGAGGAGCAGAGAGGGACTTTGTGAGAAGATCAGCGACTTGAAGATGGAAAGGAACATGTAATGGCAAAATCAACTCCTCTTTGTACTTGTCTCTCACAAGATGACAGTCAATTTCTAATGGGGTGTTTGAAAACTTTCGAATTGGATTCATTAACGAATTGGATTCAATTACATTAATGAGATTGAATTGAATTCACTTTACACTATTTGGAACAAACTCAGTAATATTAGAATTGAATTCAATTACACTGTTTGGAACACAATCAAAATAAATTTAATTATTTTATATGACATTTTTACCCTTGACTAAAAAATAATCTTATTAAATAATAAACATTCACATTTACGTAGAACAACTTATAAACATCAATTTCATTATAAGTAATATCATCAAAAAATTATTATTAAAATGAAAAGAAAAATTGATTGCAAATGACATTAGGCTAGACCGAGCTTTAAAAGATAAGAAAAAATTATTATAATTTGTAAGCTTAAAAATGAAATTGATAGAAAGAAAGGAGGGAACCTTTTTTTGTTGTTCTCCAAGGCAGTTCTTATTGTTTCCACTGATGATTTTTGGTCAACTTATTTAGTCAATACACTAACGGATGTTGCTACATAGGATTTTCTGAAAAATATGGCATACCCTTTATTGGAAGGATGTGTTAAATTTCTTCTGGACTGGTTGACTGATGGGCAAGGGCAGTATTTGGAAACCAATCCATCAACTTTCCCAAACAGTGGGTTGTAATTGAATTCACGGTGCTTATTGACTAAATTGAATTTATAAAGAGTAATGGGTTTGAATTACACATATGAATTGAATTCATCTTTATTTTTTTGTTCCAAATAAGTGAATTGAATTTAATTACATCATTGAATTCAATTCACCCCATTCCAAACACGTTGTAAATGCTTCATACGCTCATGGAAGACTGGATTCTGGGTGAATTGGATAGTTGCTTGGTTGTCACACTAGAGAGGAACAGGTAGAGAAATAGAAACTTGCAAATCATGAAGTAAATAAGTGATCCACTGGACTTCACAAACGGTAAAACCAAGAGCAAGATACTCCGCTTCTGCAGATGAGCAAGAGACAGTGTTTTGATTCTTGGATCTCCAAGAAATCAAAGCAGAGCCTAAGAAAATACAATAACCAGAAACAGACCTTCTGGTATCTCTACACCCAGCCCAATCCGCATCAATGTATGCTTCAACTTTCAAATTATTCTGAGCTGAGTAAAACAAACCTGTAGCAGGGCAACCCTTCAAATATAACAATAAATGAAAGCAGCTTGTCAATGAGTATCTCGCAGATTTTGAACAAACTGACTTAGTTGATGAACAGAATGAGTAATATCTGGTCGTGTGAAATTTAAGTACAATAATCTGCCCACCAGTTGTCTATAAGGAGAGGGATCAGCTAGCACTTCACCAAAATCGGCTTTTAAAACCATGCCTTTCTGCATAGGAGTAGCAGCAGCCTTACAACCCGTTAAACCAATTATAGAAATCAGATCCAAAATATACTTGCGTTGGCTGATGTAGATACCATAAGGGGATCTCACAATTTCTAACCCAAGAAAGTACTTGGCAGACCCAAGGTCTTTAATTGTGAAGACAGAATCTAATGAAGATTTCACCTTTGCAATAAGAATCTAATGAAGATTTCACCTTTGCAATAAGTTCTTCAGAATTGCCAGTTATAAGAACATCATCCATATACACAATGAGAACTAAGAAAATACCTTGAGAGTTATATGTAAACAAACAACTATCAACTTTTGACCGACGAAAGCCAAGTTTGGCTAGATGACTGGTAAATTCAACATTCCACTGCCTTGAAGCTTGCTTTAACCCATAGAGAGACCTAGTCAATTTACAGACTTGTCCCTTTTTAGCCTTGTCATATCCATCCGGAGGAATTATATAGAGCTCTTCATCAATATAACCATGCAAGAATGCATTATTTATGTCCAATTGACATAATGGCCAACAAAAAATTGCAGCAAGAGCAAGAAGTAATCTAACTATTACTGTTTTAGCCATAGGAAAGAAGCTCTCAATATAATCTTCACCCTCCACTTGATTAAACCCCTTTGCCACTAAGCTTGCCTTGTACCGGTTTATACTACCATCATGCTTCAACTTCAGTTTATAAACCCATTTAGAGCCAATAGCCTTCTTTCCTGCAGGAAGGACAGTCCCCATTTAGAGCCAATAGCCTTCTTTCCTGCAGGAAGGACAATCAACTCCCACGCATGATTCTTTTCCAAAGCATCAAGTTTTATCTTCATAGCTGTCACCCAATTAGAATCATGCTCGGCGTTATGATAAAATTTTGGTTCTACAACATGTTGAACATTGGCGAGAAAAGCCACATGAGTATCACTAAAACAAGAGTGTGTGACAAAGGGATAAGCTGGAATTGGAAGCATAGAAGAAGAAACTGGATTAGAGACAGGATCAGCCATAAGAACATTAAAAACAAAATCAGACATCCAAACAGGTTGATTCCTAGGTCATGTGCTCCTTCTAGACTCGATCTCAGTAGAAATAGGAATAGTTGGGGCGATAACATCTTCAGAAAAATCTTGCGTAATAGATGCAGTAGGGGGAACAACATCCGCAACTGAAGTGACTGGATAAGAAGAATTAGTAATTGAATCTTCAAACAAACTAGCAGGCTTTGGCAGGGAACAAGAAGAAACATTATGATCCTTTTGAGAAAACAAAGACTTGCCAAATGGAAAAACTCCTTCATGAAAAACTGCATCTCTGCTGATTATAATCTGTTAGGTAACAGTATTGTATAATTTGTATGCTTTCATGCCTGGATAATGACCAATGAAAACACAAGGAATAGATCGTGGGGCAAATTTATCCCTATGAGGATGAACATCTGTAGCATAAACCAAACAACCAAACACCTTCAATAAATTATAATCAAGTGGTTTATGAAACAGTGCCTCAAAAGGGGATTTCCAGGCTAGAATTTGCGTAGGGAGTCTGTTAATGATAAACGTAGCATATAATAAAGTTTCTCCCCAAAATCGAGTTGGCATAGAAGACTAAAGCATCAATGATCTAGCAACTTGAAGGAGATGACGATGCTTTCTTTTAATGACGCCATTCTATTAAGGTGTGTAAATACAACTTCTTTGATGATGTATACTAAGAGAAGTGAGAAGGTCTTGAACTTGATGACTAAGAAATTCTGAACCATTATCTGTTCTAATAGATTTAACTGTCACATTTGAATTGATTAGTGACCATGTGAAAGAACTGCTTCAAGTGTTAGAAAACTTGACTCTTATGTTGCATGAGAAATGTCCACACACATCGACTAAAATCATCGACAACCGTGAGGAAATAATATTCACCAGTATTAGATTTCTGCTTATAAGGGCCCCATATGTCTAGATGAAACAACTAAAAATGGTTCGAGTACGTATAGTGCTAACAGGAAATGGTGTTCTTGTTTGCTTTGTCAAAGGACACACAACATAATGCTCACTAACAAAACCTTTATTGACAGAAAATGGTAAATGATTCAACACCACATCACTTGGATGACCAAGCCTGAAATGCCATTTTTGAATAGAAGCCACAGTTTTATTCATATTTGTATCCATACAAGAAACTGAGTTATTCTCAACAGTACAATTTGAATCGGTCAAATGAGAATTTGGTAACAAGGTGGAATAACAAGGATAATAGGAAAATGAGGCTAATGAAGGATCTATGGGATGGCTATTGATAAAAGGTTGAGAAAAAGATTGTTTATCAAGAATGTAAAGACTTCCAGCAACTTTGCTAACAGCAAGGACCTTCTTACTCTTCCGGTCCTGCAAAATGCAAAAGTCAGCATAAAAGGTGAAGTAAACAAGATTTGTTTTAACTAACTTGTTTACAGAAAGTAAGTTATGGCGAAATGAAGGTCGATGTAAGGTTTCGGTAAGGATAAGGTTTTTATGTAAGATAACATGGCCAATCTCAGTAACTTTTGTAACTCTTCCATCTAGCAAATGAACAGAAGTGGCCACATTCAAAGTTTTCAAATTGTCAAAGAGCAGTGAATTGGCACAAATATGACTCGATGCTCCCGCATCCACAATCCAACAATCAGAAGTAGCAGAAAGTAGAGGCAAGTTACTTGCCATACCTGCAAAGTTATCAAGATGAGCAAAATTCACATGACAATCATCAATCTATTTTCCTCTCGTTAGTTTGGCCATTTCCTGCCGTATCAAATCAGTAACCCATTGCTTATCATCAACATTCTATTCTTCGATTGGAGTTTCAGTGAGATTAGCATAAGCTCTCAAACCACTGTTCTTGTCCTTCTTATTCTTAAGATCTTTCCACCAGCCCGAATAACCATGTAATTTGAAGCATGTATCCTTTAGATGACCAGTATTCTTGCAAAAATCACAAACTCTGTCATCCTTTTTATCCTTCTTTTTAGATTGTCCCTTGGGCTTATCAACATTTCTAATGAACAGTGCATTATGATCGATGACTTCACCAAAGTTCCTTTGAACATCTCTTTGAGCTTCAATAGTCTGAATCATAGAGAATGCTTTATTTACTGTAGGAACAGGATCAAGCATTAAGATTTGATTCTTGACCGCTTCATAAGTCTCATTTAAGCCCATTAAAAATTGTATGAGTCTATTGGAATTATCCATTTCTGTCAGTCGTTTATTCACACTGTATGTGCATTTTTCACAATCACAGTAAGGCAAAGGTCGAAGTCGACTTAGATTAT
>JANIPN010000219.1:2934144-2945062 GCA_027478595.1 Erythroxylum anguifugum
TTGTTTTGCAGGTATCCTGCAGCCGAAATCAATCAGAATCATGGATCCGAATAACGATGTTCAGCCCCGGCAAAATCCGACTGAATCAGAGTTCATATTAAACGTTCTATTAACATTAAAGCTCATTTTGAATGCATCAAAATGTTAAAGCCTAACTCAGATTTTAGTATAAATGTTTTAACTAGATTACTATTTAGGCCAATACATACTTAATAAGCAAAATGGGAAAATTCTGGAAATATACAGTAAAGGAAATTTAGTATAAGTGTCTCGTAATATTCCAAAAATTTAAGAAATTGGAAACTATTAAGTCACTCCTCGTACCACTCCAAGGATCTCGACGAATCTAACCTCCACGTGTCAAACCCCCATAAACTAATTCTTTACGGTCCCACCCTTGTTGTGAGTTTGTCACCTACGAAGTCAACCTTTCTATGGAGAAAACAGAGCTTCGCTTTGTTTCTGGTACTGGAACTGAGTATCTGCAATCAAAGAACAATTTCGACCATGAAACAGGAGATGTTAACATTGGTGCTGGTGAATCTAGCAGCTATTATGGAGAGTGCAGACGAGTCATTGTTACCTGGGGTGTACAAAGAAGTTGGAGCAGCTTTACACACAGATCCAACTGGGTTGGGTTCGCTTACTCTGTTTAGGTCCATAGTTCAATCTTCTTGTTATCCATTGGCTGCTTATCTAGCAGCACGATACAACCGTCCTCGTGTGATTGCAGTTGGTGCATTTCTCTGGGCTGCTGCTACGTTCCTTGTTGCCTTTTCCTCTACGTTCTTACAGGTCCCTCTTTAACTCTCACCGTGGCTTTTTTGACCTTATTCAGTATTGCTATTTGTCTTATTCCTTTCTGGCTTCTGGGTAATTTTTCTTTTTTCAGTTTTGCAAGTTGTTCCAAACATTATCATTATCTGCTTTCTTTTTCCGGTGTTTCGTGGATATATGAGCAGATCTGTATGTTGGAAAAAGTTGGGGCTTGGATTAGTACTAATGTTATTTTCCAAGGACTTAAAAAGAGTTGGAATTTCTGGCTGCAGAGCTACCCCTCTTTCGATCTCATTGTTCCATTTCTAAAGAGGCCACTGTGCTTCAATAGAAGTTGCAAAAACAAGGGTCAGATTAATCGATGACCATTTATGAAAAAATAAGGAAATAGAGCTTAAGTTTACAAAGAAGGATATTCTTTTTATCTAATGGATATGTGAAGAAGAAAGCTTAAGACTAGCTGAAATAATCCAAGAATTTGGAAGAAGAAAATATAAGTAGAAGGTATTTGCATAAATCCATGTTAGTCCTACATATCTAAGCTTATACATTGGCTGTGCTGATCACAAATTTCTGTTTTTCCTTGCCACGATCACAAATTCTAAGCTTGATATATCAGGTGGCAATCTCAAGAGGTTTAAATGGGATAGGACTTGCCATTGTCATACCTGCCATTCAGTCTCTTGTTGCTGATTCAACTAATGAAAGCAATCGTGGCATGGCTTTTGGATGGCTACAGTTAACAGGAAAATTGGGTTCCATCATTGGTGGTCTTTGTTCTGTTCTAATGGCCTCAACCACATTCATGGGAATACCTGGTTGGAGAGTTGCTTTCCATTTGGTTGCAATCATAAGTGTAATAGTTGGTATTATGGTCCAACTCTTTGCCAATGATCCGCGCTTTTCAGAAACTGACAAAACCACTAAAGGAAAGACTCCAGAGCCTTTTATTGAATTAAAGGACCTGATCAAAGAAGCAAAGTCTGTCATGAAAATACCATGTTTCCAGATAATTGTTGCTCAAGGTGTTTCTGGGTCATTTGCTGGGTCAGCTTTATCATTTGCCCCTATGTGGTTAGAACTTATTGGCTTCTCTCATGAAAAGACAGCTTTTCTAATGACTCTGTTTGCAGTTGCTATTTCACTTGGTGGTTTGTTTGGAGGGTATATGGGGGATACACTTGCCAAACGATTTCCCAATTCAGGAAGGATAGTTTTGTCACAGATAAGTGCTGGTTCCTTCATTCCTCTAGCAGCAATTCTGCTGCTGGGCTTACCTGATGATCCATCTACATCACTTTGGCATGGTCTGGTTTTTTTCATCATGGGATTGACCACATCCTGGAATGCTCCTGCCACAAACAAGTAAGTGCTCTTGATTCCTTGTACTTTAACTTTTGTATTAGGAGTTGGGACTCTTACTGAAAATGAAGGAAGAAAGAATGCAGTACGTTTGTCAATCATTGCATTGGAATAGTGAACATGAGATATACATGATCTTGGGATAAAATTTAATAGTCTAGTTTAGAAAGTTAAAACTGAACTCCAGAAAACCTCATAGTGATTGCTAAATTTGGATATCAAATTGAGAAATAGACTAGTTTGCTTTCTGCAATCACTGTTGAGCATTCATTGTTCAATCACTTTAACCAATGAATGGATATTTTAGGTCTGAGTAATTCTTATATAACATTATGTACATTGCTGAACTGTGGTGTGAGAACTGTATCAACCTTGGTTGTAAGTCTCATCATCTGTTTTGATCTTGTTAGAAATAATAATTATGCTAAACCAGCTTATTCATTTAACCAAATTATTATATTAGTCCAATTCTTTCTCCAAGTGAAATGCACTATTACAAGGAAATATCCCTTAGATTCAAAGTTAAAATGTGAAATTTTCATTCTATGTGTCATGGCAAAGAAGGAGAGAGCCTAGTTGCCTAGGATTTTCTACTGGAAGCATGAGCTTTGATACTGGTAAAACTGTTCTCTAAATGTAGGTTGCTATATCTAAACTTCCTACCCTTGGTCTCTGTTTTGAATTGGTTATTAATGTCGTAAGCAGTCCAATATTTGCAGAGATAGTCCCAGAGAGATCTCGAACGAGCATCTATGCTCTGGACATGTCATTTGAATCTGTACTAGCTTCATTTGCTCCTCCTGCAGTTGGTATTTTGGCGCAACATGTTTATGGTTATAAGACTCCTGAAACATCATCAGATGGTGTGGCAATTGAAACAGACAGAGAAAATGCTGCATCACTTGCTAAGGCACTATACACTGCAATTGGAGTTCCAATGGCTATATGCTGCTTCATCTATTCTTTCCTCTATTGCACATACCCTAGAGACCGTGATCGGGCCAGAATGACTGCATTAATAGATTCGGAAATGCTGCATTTAGACACAGATAATTCTCGTACAGGACAAGTATACTCTCACCAACACATTGCAGAATCAAAAGAGTTGAAAGTTGAAGAGGTAACCGAAATGGAATTAGAATATGAAAAGGATGAGATATTTGATTTGGATGATAATGATGAGAAGGCTCTACTGTATCACCAGCTAACATTATCAAACTCAGGACACTGACATCGTCTTGTCAGGGCAGAAGTTGGCCTTTCTGTATATTGTACCAAAACTTGGAATGACAGGAAATGCTTCGTCAGCACCATTCTTTGCCGAGATTGACGTTTTTTACAGGCGCTTTCAGTTTCACAATGACAAGATCCTGCCGAAATGTTTTTCCCTTTCAGGCATGAGTTTCACCTGTGATTTCTGTCATCTGAGAAATGAATTGACCCTGAAACTGGTCATCATCAGCCGCAGGATTTAGACAATGATTCTTGCATTCAGAATCGATGTTGATTTCTTTTCGTTATCTTGTCAAAAACTATTCTCTTCAAATTTTCTCAGCTTTTTTCTCCCAAAATTTCCTGAAACTCATCTTATTAGCTCATAAGGTTCTTTAAGTATATTAGAAATCTTAAATATATCCTGAAAAAGACTAGGCCAACAAGGGGTATTTCTGAAGATCTATGGAGCAAAAGTCACCATTAGACTTGAGGATTGAAGGAGACATATGAAACATCAGCACATGGCAGATGTCCAGGTTCTTGACAGACACACTTCACTGAAAAGAAACTAGAAAGTAATTGTGATCTTGTCCTGGATAGCTAGGTCTCCATTTCACACCCCTTCATGTGCATCACAGATGGGATAATAAAAAATCATAAAGCAAATTTTTTTCTTTTATTCTGGCTTTTAAAACCTGAGGTCCAGTACCTATCATCATCAACGACTAGTCTGAAAGGTACGTGATGACGGTGATTCAAGAAGAGCAAGTGAAACCACAATTTGATATGGCTTGAGGATTTCTTATTTCCAATTTCCATTGATGATGATAGGTACTGGACCTCAGGTTTTAATACCTTATTCTATATGTTTTATATTATTTATTTTATTACTTATTTTTATATTTTTATTGATACATATTTATTTATTTTTATATTTTTATATTATTTTATTATTTTAATATGTATATGTATATTTTACGTGTATATATATAATTTTTTAATTAGTATTAAACTTCTTAAAACTTTTAATTTAGTGATTCAGCTTTTAAATTTTATATAACTTATTGAAATAATAGATTAATATTTATGTAGTGGGCCTAGTGGCAGTAAAAATAATTTTAAATCTAATTTTTAAATTTTTTTAAAAATTTATATATTAAAGAAAAAAAAACTATAATGCTGGTGCATCTTTTAAAAGTGGACACGCCGGACTTTGACTTGCCCATTTCTTACATTGGAAACTGTGTGAACGTTCAGAGTTCAGACGAGTGTTGCAGGCAAGTCAACTATGTCGACTTCAATTCCAGTAGGGAAAAGGAAAGAAGAACTACGAAGGGTTTTCCTGTTTTCTTTTGATTCCTGTCAGCAATTTGAGTCAAACACACCGACTCTGAAATGGAAGAAAGCCATCTGTTGCACTTTTACTGTTACTATTTGATCCAACTCATCATGTAGATGAGTGAGTTGGGACAGAATAAGAATAGCAAAAATAGAATAGATACCTAAATAATATCTTCGACAAAACTCCTTTATTTATTACAAACTTTGTGGATTAAGTTTGGAATTGGTAATTGGTACAAACATTTGGTCTCCTCTAAAATATGGAATCAAATCTTCTGTTTTAGTTATGGTGTTTTTACCATATTTTATTAAATCTTATCCACACATTTATATGGACCTTACATAAATATATGGATGAGATTTAATGAAACAGGGTTGGAACAAAGAATTTGATGAGTTAAAATATACGTGATTTCAACATTTTTTAAGATTAAAAAAGAGAAATAAAAATTTGGCAAACACAATTCTAATTAATTGATATAAAATATTTAGTTAAGAAATTATTATATTTTAATTTTAATTTTATTAATTAATTGTTTCTTTTATAAGAAAACCTATTACCAGTAACAAAGTTGTCAATAAATGTAACTCGTTAAAAGTCAAAGTCGACCTATCTAATACACAAGACTTGAGAATGTGAGATCTTAAAATTTTATTTATAATTTATTCCATTTAAACTTTGAAACCTCTCTTTTTAAAAGTGAACCTTTGTTTGTTTGATATTTGAGCTTTTTTTATTTAAATTTGTTAATTTTAAAAATCGATAAATTTCAAAAATTATAATTTTGTTGATTAAAATTCATCTCAAACTTGAACTAAAACTGCTAAGTTCTTACAAAAATATTTTAAATCAAAATTTGATTTAATTCAAGTAAAATATTTAAAAACATTCGGCTTAAATTTGATCATTTTTAATTTAATTAGGTCGAATTTTTTTTAATTATTTTCCAAACCTGTCAGGAGTTGATGAATCTGAGTACATTAATATGGGGACGGATCTTTTTGTCCATTTTCTCCTATCCTCACCCTGTCTCATGAATCTTAATCATTTATTTATGTGAGTGATTTATTAGACAGGTTTCATATAAATAAATGATTAAAATTTATGAAACATAATAAAAACTAAAAAAAAATAGATAGAAGATCTTGGCTGCGTTAATATATGCTGGCCATGGGCTACAAAGGAGGACATGATCCTCTATCCCATTTTTCATGTACAACGTTATCTTATTTGATCTCAAGTATCTATTTTAGTGAGTGGCTACAAAGGGCTCTACGTTTACTTAATACGTTATTTTCTGGAAAGACGAGACTCTTATCAGACGGCACTAGCAACACCGGGACCTGTGAACTGTGTACTGAAACCGCGGTTTATCTATAAGTAGAACTTACATTGGAATTGGAATTTCATGCCTTTCTAGTTTTTACTACTTCTTGTCATGTGAGCTTCACTTTGTGTCCATTTTAAGGTATGATTCAATCACTCAATCCCATAAATATCCACTCCTTCATTCACTAATTCCTCCTCTCTCACACATTGAAACAAGTTTCTTACATCTTCTAAGCTCCTAAGTTAGATCCTCCAAGATGGTTTCACTCAGTTTCAGAAAGGTACTTCTACTTCATCTTGTTCTGCTTGTGGTTACTTGTCTTCTTCTTTGTGCCTCCTCAGAGGGTCATCTGCTTGAGGAAAATCAGGTTTTAGGTTTTAGTGATAGAAGAACGTTGTTGGAAGTGAAAAAGGATGAGGACAATGTTCTGAAGGAAAAGAGCAAGAAGAATCAGACCAAGCTCATCAAACCCAATTCGTCTCCAAAAAACCAAACTAAACTCCTGAAAACAAACCTGCCCGCCAAGAACCAGACCAAACTGAAGTCTGTGAATTCAACTCAAGCAACATCCACTAGTGTACTGCCCAAAACTGAGCTCAAGAAGCTCAATTCCACCTCACTACAAAAGAAGCTCAACCCCACATCAAAAGCGTCCAACTTTACAAAGACTAATACTACCCCCTCCACCAAGAAAAGCTCAGATCTGATAAAACCAGGTTCTCCCAAGAACAAAACGACTAAACCCGCTTCCACAAACCAAAACCCAACTCCCAAAGTCAGTGACACTGAATCCCAGAAACAAAAGAAGACCCCAAAATCCACGAAACAGGACCCTAAAATCACTCAGGGTCAGGCAAGTAAGCAACCCGTGAGTTTGGTGGACCAACAAGATGACGATGATCTAATCTCTGAGTTCAGGGACTTACCCTCCAGGTTCCAACAAACAATCCAACGAGACTTCGAGAGCATCTCAATCACTTCCAAGAAGTACATGACAAAAGCCAACAAAGAAATGACAAGAGGGTTCAAACCGATAGTCGGAAACAAGTACGCCTCCACCATTGCCTCAATAGCCTCATTCGCTTTCGTACTGATCCCACTAATCCTTGTCTTGTTAATCGTCAACCGTATCAAAGCTTACTTCTCCATCCAGAAAGTCCTGATCTTTATCCAAGCTTACCTTTTCATCTACTTCTCCATTCTCTGCCTCTCCTCTCTGGTCACCGCCCTCGAGCCCCTCAAGTTCTTCTACACCACGTCGCAATCCACTTACATCTGTCTAATGATACTCCAAACACTTGGCTATGTCTTGTACTTGTTGCTCCTTCTCATGCACTTGGTTCTCGTGTTCTCGACCGGGTCCGGGTTGGGGTCCAGACTTCTGAGTCTGGGTCAGACCTTGGTGAGTTTCGCCGTCGGGTTACATTACTACGTGGCGGTGTTTCACAGGGCGGTTCTGCACCAGCCGCCCAAGACTAATTGGAAAGTTTACGGGGTTTATGCCACGTGTTTTCTTGCTATTTGTCTGTTTGCCAAAGCTGATCGGAGAAAAAAGACCTATTTGGAGGAAGGCGGCGAGGAGGGTAAGAAGAATTAATCAAATTTGCAATTTTTCAAATATAATTTAGGTATTTACAAAGAAGACTCGCAAGAACTTTGCAAAATTATTGTAATTTCTGTATTTTATCCAAATAATTACCAATAAAAATTATTGGTAACAACTTCTTAAATTGTAAATTATTACGTCATTGCAATTGTGAATAATACAATATAAATTCATGTTTTCATTTAGAAACAATATGAACTTAGTAATATAATTCGAAATCATTCTATAGTATTTAATTTTAGATAATAAATAAATTAATTTTAATTGGATCGATTGAATTAACTTATAATTAATAATATTAATTGAATTTAAATATAAGTTTAAGCATTTAAATTTAATTGAATTTAAACTTAAATTATAAGCAATAATAACGTAATAGGGTTTAAAATAATACCGTTCTGACTTTATAATAAAAATTATGACAACATTTTGAGCTATAATATAATAATAATAATAATAATAATAATGTTGTGACTATTTACTTATTGTTCCATAATATTGCAACAACATGTGCGAAATTTTGGGAGGTCTAGTAATACACAGTCTTACCTCTAATTAATAAAAAGACTAGTTTATTATATTTATTCTATATAATAAACTAATTAATGATCCGTTGAATTGACTTAACATTAACAAATTAAATCAATATTTAAATATTTAAATATAAATTTCAATTTTTAAATTTAATCCAATTCAAACTTAAATTATAAACAATACTAACATAGTAAAGTTTGTAATCATAGTAAGAATTTGAACTATAATTAAGAATATCACCATGACTGTATTTATAATTAATTTTAAATTATAATCCCATAATATTTAATTACAAGCAATAAACTAATCAATTTGGTTTGGACCGATTAATTTCATTTAAGATTGATATATTAAATTAAAAATAAATTTAAATATTTAATTTAATTGCGTTGAATTATCTTCTTTGTCTGGTGAAGGGCAATCAGCCACACAGTGTCGGTGGACCATTCAACCGACAACATTTGTAGAGAGGTCAGTCTCGTGTACATACGCATATGTATTAGTTTCAGATACTTTTGTAGTATGATTTTGATCTGAATCTCATAAAAGATTGATTGTAACTTTTCCTGCAAAAAGCGACTTTGGCAGTGACCACTAATATCAACGGCCTGTTTTTGGCCAGTGTCATTTGTCAGAATAAATTAGGTTATCCGGCGTCGTTGTCACTAAGCAGTATTGAATGGGTTGAAATGAAACGACTTTTGCTATCTATTATTGTTTCACACCCCTTGTTTAAAGACTTTCTTTCTTCTTAAAGTCTACAATAACCACAAAGCTGCTTTTCTTTTGGATAAGTCTTATGATTAGAGATGAGAATAGGTGGGGCATATGAGCTTAATTTGATTGAACTGTTACCATTTCGACAGGCAATGTAGTTTGGTCTAATTGTGTATTTTTTTATTTTATTCGGCTTGAGAGTCAATAACATTTCTTAACATTTTCTTCCAAAAAAAGATTAAATAATACTATTTTGGGTCATTTGTACAAATTTTAGGTTTTCACTAGAATAGTATGGCAAGAGTTTGTTTAAATTGTAAATTGTATATCGAATTCGAATTACATATTCTTATAATTAAACTAAACTGAATCGATTACGCATTTAATTCTGATTGAAGGAAAAAAATAAATTTAAAAAATTATTGATATTAGTTAATAAAAATTGTTTTAAACATTTTCAGCAGTGACAACAATATATGATAATAGATTGAATTAGGATTCAATGATTTTTTTTGAGTATGCATGTAAGTGAACAAGGAATAAAAGTTAGGCTCATCAATTTCGACATACAAAGCCGTTCTCTTTAGGCCCAAAACCTCTTTTAGACTTCAAATGCTTTGTGATTACTTTCTATTATGTTAATTACGGAATGTATAAAATAATTTATAAATTATATTTTAAATAAATTATTTAATTTAATTGATTAAATTTTTTAACTGTGTTGCAATTTGAATCAAATCTTAAACCTTTCAATTATTGGACTATTACAATAATTTGTTGCGAAGCCCATCTCCTTTAAAGGGCCTCTTTCAAAGTTGGGTCCGGAATGAGATTGACCTGAAGTTTGATCGGTTTCAAAGATCACAATTCGAATCTTAATTAATACCGGATCAAGTTCAAATAGTTTTCAATAAATTAAAAAATGATTTTGTTTTATTCAAAATAATGTCATTTTTACTTTTTAAAATTTTGAATTGAGTCCAGTAGTAAAATCAAAACCTAACTCAATCATTAAAAATTAAAAGAAAAAACTCAAATTTAGCTCAAATTTTGATTAACTTAAATCAAATTCTGTGAATTCATGCTAGATGGAGCCTAACTTAGAATACCATCCTTGATTACAGGTGAATGGGGCAATTTAATAGTAAACTATTTGCCTTATCTACACTAGCCAAGTGATGATTAGGGTTGGGTTTAAGCAATGTGTCTTAGGCTAGCTCAAACGAAAATTTAGCCTGAGTGGCTCGGTCCAACTTGATTGCCATTCCTTATTGATACGTGCCAAAAGTCACATTCACTTTCATTGGTCCCAAATGTTATTAGATTGAACCCCTTGTATATGCCACCAAATAAAACAAACATGTACTTATGTTTCCAAGTCTTTACGCTAACTTTCAAAAGAAAGAAGCTCAGGTAACAACTTGACAACCTTGTCCTCAATTTGACAACCTGAAACTATGCGAATCACATAAAATCATTATCAATCGTTTTTAAATGTGCACGAATGAATTTATAAATTCACATAATATTTTAATATTAAATACACTAATTTTTAATTGACTCGGGCTCAGACTTAGACTCGGGTTGAGAGCCTGTACAAACACTTTAGAGTAGGCTTAGGAGGTATTTATTAATTAGCTTATCAGCTGTTTTTTAGCTTATTGACTAAAAATTAGCCTTTTGACCATATTAAAAAATTATTGATATGTTTGATGAATGACTTATTGGTTAACTTATTTTACTAAAAGTTTCATAAGATGAGTTTTTGAAGTTAGCTGTTTGTCTAATGACAATATTGTCCTTCACTTTACTCTCTACTTTTGCTTTGTGTATTTTTAAAGTTGATTTTTTTATCGTACAATTGTGTGGTGAAGTTTGGAAAAATATAATAAAGTGGTTAATTAAACTTTTTAATCTTTATTTAATTTTATAATATTAGTTTACATTTAAAAATACCACAATATTAAGTTTTTAAATATAAAGAGTCACATCAAATTAATATTTTTATAATTACTATATATGGTATCTGTGACAT
>JANIPN010000219.1:3027034-3044344 GCA_027478595.1 Erythroxylum anguifugum
GCAAAGACGGTGAAATAGGGATTTTGAAAAATTGCCGAGCATCATCTGGGGTTAATACGCCATTGACAAAAGAATACTCCCACCCCGAATATTTATGTTCTCGTATTAACAAATAAATTTTATCTTAAGATGAATTTAAGTCATAAATTTTGATTTTATTTTTAATTTTAAAATTAAATAAAAATAAAGAATTTCAAAATTAAATAAAAAATAAAGTTTATTTTAAGATGAATTTAGGTCATAAATTTTGATTTTATGAAACTGAAATGATGTGACATTCGTCATATTAATCATGTTTGTGATTGGAACGGATGTAACCATTTTGGATAATAAAAAAACAATATTTCACTTAAAATAATTTTATCATAAAAATTAAAATTAAAGTTAAAATAATATTATCATGTGCCTGCATTAGTTAGCTTCCTTTGGTTAAAAAAAAAGAGATGAGTGGCAAAAGAGGAAAAATAAACTTTTAACTAACTCGCTCCTCCTCACAACTGTCAAGTAACTGTCATGCGTTAAAACTGAAACGATCTTTTTTTTTCTCTTTTTTTTGTTAGTTTGTTCCAATTCGATCATTCTAATTCTCCAAAAAGAAAGGAAAAATGGCGACAGTGTCTCCTCTGGCCAAGTACAAGCTGGTGTTCCTCGGCGATCAGTCGGTGGGTAAGACCAGCATCATCACTCGATTCATGTACGATAAGTTCGACACCACTTATCAGGTATCAATCCTCTTGATCATATTTTCTTAAAATGAATTTTGGTGTTTAGATGAAGTGGGGTTTGGAAGATTTGACAGTAGTTGGATATGGATTTGGTTGTTTGGATCTGTTTGGTGACGTGAATTATTGAAGGCAGGGGAGTTGTTTACGTTTAGATTTTGTTTGTTGATCTGTTTGAGAGAAGAAGCTGATGTTTAATTTTGTAACTTGGATCTTTGAGTTACGAGACTTTGTTGTTTTAGTGGTGTTCTGTGTTTGTCGTGCATTGCAGGCTACTATTGGAATTGATTTTCTTTCCAAAACAATGTACCTCGAAGATCGCACTGTTCGTTTGCAGCTTTGGTAGCCTATTCATACTCTTCTCGGGTTTTGATACGTGTAGTGGTTTCTGTTATCTTGTTATGGTGATTTTTTGCTACAGTTGTTTGAAATGTTTTTGAAAAGCTTGAAATTTGATGGCATCGGTTGATCAACAATGCAAGAATCTTGTGACATATTATAGGTTATCTTCTTATACCTTTCTCAAAAGCTATTAATCCCACAAAGAAGGAGTTGGAAAGAGTTTGCGTGGTACTTTTCGTAGTTTCATAATAAGATCAAGAGTCAGCATTAAACTAGAGGAGGAACAATGAAGCAGATTAGTCAGATGATTTTAGGTTCTAGAACACAAGATTGTCTCCTGAGAGCACGAGGATGCGGATTTTTGAATCAATGAAAAATCAGTTCCAATTTTTGCATTTGAATTGAACTTCTTCAATTATGCTTCCTTTTTTCCCTTTTAGACCTCAATTTCTCGTTGGTAATGCTATTGTCAAAAGTTTCCTCTTCTTTTGTTTATGAAGTCCTGTTCTTGGAATAAGGATATAGTTGGCTGGTGTCTGTAATTATGTTGTTTTCTTTTCCTTGCAGTTGATAACGATCGTTAAATATTTTGTCCCTAACTCCATCGAAAACTCTTTTATTTGCTAATTTCCGAGGATTATGTTGTGTTCATCCATTTTGTTACTGTGAATCTATTTTTTCGAACTTGTTTATTTAATTCTGTAGGGATACTGCTGGACAAGAAAGATTTAGAAGTCTTATACCCAGCTATATCCGGGATTCATCTGTTGCTGTAATTGGCTATGATGTAGCAAGTGAGTTGCTTTACTTGAAACTGTTTCAACTAATAGGAAATGATAAAATGGGATATTTTGCAGATGGACATGGTTTCATTACTAGTTAAGCTACAAATGATTGAAAGAAGTAAAAAGCAATATATTTGAGATTTCACTCTTCTTGCATGAATTCGGACACGTGTATACTTGGGCATATTCCCACAAAATGCATTGACATTTACAGATGTTTCCCTTGCATTCTGAAGCAGATTTTCTTTAGTTTCTTGGTTCTTTTTGTGCTTTTATTTTCCACAGGCAGTCGTTCAATTTGCTCAACGTTTGAAATTATTCCATACATTTGAGATTATACGATACTAAATGCATTATCCACTCATTATTATGCAGATAGGCAATCGTTTTTGAACACTGCCAAGTGGATTGAGGAAGTACGAACAGAACGAGGGAGTGATGTTATTATAGTTCTTGTGGGCAACAAAACTGATTTAGTTGACAAAAGGTGAAATATTCTGACTGTAATTGCTGGTTTATCTTTTCTCTTGGGTCTGTAGTCCATATTAGTTTTTCTGGAAATTGTAGTCCATATTAGTTGGATATAACATATGGCTTTTTTGGTGTTGTTGATGGCTGCTTGTGGCGAAGAGATTTTGGACTTAGTTCTCTGATGTAAGAGTTGAAAGTCAGAGGAGCAATCACAAAAACTTGCTACTACATGTATATAAGTTTTCTTAGCATTACTGAGAAAATGGAATTTGTACATAGGCAGACAGCAGAAGGAACCTTATCGGAAAATGGCAATCGTAGCTGTATTTAGATTGAATAGTTGCTTAAAAAGACATGACGTTTACTTCTACTTTGCATTTATCAACTGTTTTGAATGAATGAGACCTGAATGGCTGTCTATCCTTAAATCCTATGAGTATGCTTCTTCCAGTGCTATTCTCGATTTTCTTTGTAAATTTCGTTAGCCGTACATATTTACAATTATTTGTTGCTTTTTAAGCCCAACTCATATCCATACCTATAGTTATTTTACGCTGGTTCCCATTATGCAACCTTCGTGATCAAACAGGCAAGTTTCAACAGAGGAAGGGGATAGCAAGGCTCGTGAGTTTGGAGTTATGTTCATTGAAACCAGTGCCAAAGCAGGATTTAATATTAAGGTGAGAGACCATTCACCTATTGTTAACAAAGTTTGAGCTGATTGATTCCTTGCTCACTTTGCCCATTTTCTCCTAGTCTCGGTGCTTTAGATATTGACATGTTTGTCTTTTATTTTAATGGAAACTTCAGCCTCTATTTCGCAAGATTGCTGCTGCTTTGCCAGGGATGGAAACACTTTCTTCAACAAAACAAGAAGACATGGTGGATGTCAACCTGAAGGCTACTGTCAGTTCATCCCAGACGGATCAACAAGGAGGGGGTTGTGCATGTTAGAGGAGCTTATTTTAGAGCAGATAGAGAAAACATTCGGTACCCTTTCACACCATATAAACATTATCACACAGCTGATGATGATTTTGACATGAACTACTCAGCTGCAGATTCGATTAATATGTCTAACAGGTTTCAAAGTCCTTAGGGGGGCATAAGGCTGTCTTCTTTATTTACCGTAAAATTTGACGATTTGACAATTAGGCTGTTCAGGCTGTTCTTGTTCATTACTCTCCAGTTGCTTTTCCTGTTCATTACTATCCAATTTTTTTCTTTTCTATAATCACTATTTATACATTATCAACTGATTTTTCAACATCATTGCTTTGTAGTGAAAGAATTCGTTGATATACAAGACCAAAGTTGGGCAAATATTGCAGGTGAATTCATAATATTCATAGCTGGCTTGGTATGTGTAGAAACCACCATTCCAGTAGCTCTTGCATAATTTAACAATGCAACAGAGATATTGATCTCTTATTTTCTGAAAACTCATAAAGTGTGGATCATGGTGCCATTTGGTAAATCGTTTTATGCTTCTAATATAAGATGAGAAACTCGACCACACTTGAAATTGTTGGCGCCCTCTTGATTGCTAGTTATAGCTTAAACAGAACTGGAGCATAGTTATTACTTATGTACGGAGCTTACACTTGTCCTTACAAATTAAGAGCATAAAAAGGATCATCAGCAGCAAGTTTCATGGAGAGAACTTCAGATAAACAACTTGAAGCATGAAACTGAAAACTACTAAGAGAAAACCGTTAGACATTAACAAATACCTCGACCGACTGCCTCACTCTTAATGTCAGATATATCAATATCAACGTCCCCAGGCTTGAGCTGCATCAAATTAAGAAACACAGCAGAGATGGTTATAAAGAAGGCCTGGCAAATGGTAGAAAAGAAACACATGTTCTATAATGTATAATTGCTTTTTAGTTCTGCTCCTAAGCACCATGAACTGATGAATGGGTTAGTATCATTGCCTTTGCATCTCAAAGTGCTCTGACGAACTTCCGACTTCTTATTTGTGGTAAGAATTAAGTGAAGCAAAATCGTTAAGGGTTAATCCGATTATCGTCACATGCTCTTCAGTAAAACAGTTGTTATAGCCCAAAATTCCTGTCGATATGTGAAAGATTGCCTTAGTATTCAATCTACAGATTTTGACTGATCCAACTTTCATGTGTAATCTTCAAGTGATTTCACAGTTAAAGAACTCCACGCTAAAATGTGCATGAAGCTTATTTTGTGGGTATTTTCGGCCTCTCAAAATGCAAAATAGTTGGCAACTCCATCACTGATCATACTGCACTATCAGGTTAGTCATCATAAGTCATAACAGCAAATGCATGTTAACAGCAAGAGATGCTACGCATACAAAGCCTTCATGAAAATAAAGCAATGCTGTGGAACTGAAAAACATCAACAAGAAAAAGAAAAGTTTCAGTTTTGCATTTTGCTAGTGAATCCAAAACTTACAGAATTGAGAATAGTAGAACAATTTTTCTTGAATCAAATGATGCTGTTCGCTTATATCTTCTGAGTCTGTTATTAGGTGTATCCTGAATTCTCTCCGTAAATGACTTATCTGTCAAATGGAAACAATCAAAATCACAAAACAGAATTGCAAGCATATTTTGTGAGAATTTAACAGGAAGCTTGAAACAGGAAATTTAATTGAAATCATAGGAAACACTACAATGTTGTGAACTAAACATTATTGCCTTCAGCAAAAGGAACAGAGCATATTACCAGCATATGCACGAGTTTTCAAAGTCTGTGAGCAGATAGTGAAACAAAGATGCAATAACCGTGAAGTAATTCTTTACGTGGGAAACACCAGCAAAATTCCCCCTATCTCAACATGTAAATGGCCGGATAAATTACCATGCCTCAATAAGGCAACAGGATAAGACCTCATACCTCTCGAAATCAACTTCATCAACGTGGAGCTCTGATTTGTAAAAAGCTGCATAAAACTGTAGAATATTTTTTGGCTTGCCTGTCTGATCAGCATCCCCTGCAGTGTAACCAACAAATTGAAGCATAGCAAACAGATAAATATGAAGACTATGTCATTAAGGCCAAGCTAGTGACGACTCGGTAACACATTTAAACACTTTCAGGCTGCACTGATGTTCGTTTGCAACTTAAATCCAGTCTTTAATACACAGTAATATGTTGTAATCGTTCATTATTGTAAAGTACCAGAGGCTCTTACCGTTAGTAGACCCCCACTCTTGATACTTCCAGCTATTTCATCATCTAATTTTGTCATCCCACTGCTTTCTAAGTCTAATTCTATATCAACAACGCATGACGAATATGCCTCTGCATTTTCCATTTGCAAATTAACGAAGTTCTGGCAATTCGACCGAGGATCTATGCAAATCTGGGTTTTTGGTGGAAGAGGAAGTTCAACAAAGCCTAAGACGGCTTGCTGCGATGCACATTGTCCACCATTGCTCCCTCCACCTGCTAATAACGAAATACTGTAGACATCTTGATCCTGTATCAATGATGAAAAGTTCAAAAGCACACAAATGAAAAATCTCATCTAAAGACTTAAGAAAATTAAACAATTACTGTTTAGGAATCCAGAATGCATAGAATATAAAATACAGGGCAAGGTATGCTTAAGGTATTTATCAAACGTTTACAAAATGGAACGGAGACTAAGGCCAAACTCAAACTTGAAGAAATGGATCAGAGCCGCAAAATAAGCTTACAATATGACTGAGAAAGGAGCAATTTTCTTCCACTGAAAGGGGAGTCTTCTCAAGAAGTAGAGGCACAACCTCTGATATTTTAACAGAAGAACATCCTATTAACCACACCACCATTGACACTAACATGGAAATTTAACTATATAACTGAAAGGATTATAATTTTACCCAAAGAGCAATGCCCTCTTCCCTCACCAAAACTCGGCTGCTTCAGCAACTGAAAACAATCCAGAAAGTCCAAGAATAAAAAAGAAATTTCAATCTCCATCCTCACTACATTGGATACGAGCTAAGCTTTCAATTCCACTAGATAAAACACAAAGGTGTCTTTGCTTCCAGAGAAAATGGAGAAGGAAATCTTAAAAAAGATTGGAATTTGGGTTATAAATGCTGACCAGGAACCAAAATTCAGACGATCAGAAGTTGGATATCGGGTCAGCTGGACTTCAAAATGAAAATATTTGCTACCAATGTGGCTAAAATTTGTAAACTTTCCATGAAGAAGCTTAGAAAGTTGTCTAAGGAAACCCAAACATATCTAACCTCATCGCAGGGACTAGCGGCAGCCATTACAGAGATGAAACTGGAAGCTAAGCTTTAAGTTGTAAAACAAAAATGGCGACCACCCAGTTATTAAAACTTGCAGATAATAAAAAAAATTCTTTACACATAGCAACTCAAGAGAGAAAATGAGTGCGACCCAGAAAGAGTCAAACAGTGGGTGTGAGGGATGGATACGAACGTTACATGAAATATGGACGACGGTAGAGTTGTTTACCTGTGCTGAGCTGAGACAGAGAAGCTCCTGATTGCGACATCATCCTTAGACGACAAAAGCTTCCTTCTCACTTCCTATTATTTCTTTTCTTCATTTTTTGACCTCATTGCCCATATAATTTTTATAATTTAAATAAACTACATTAATTATTAATTTTGAAAATACACTGAAAATTTATAAAATATGAATTAAATACAAATTATTACTTTATATCATTTTAGAATATATAATTTACGTAGATTTATTTAAATATATAAATATGAGTCCATCCCATCCTCGGACAAGGACCCCTCCTGACCTCCACTGTAATCTTTCAGTGCTCTAGATTTGCTCAACACAACAGTACCAGAAACCTTTTTCTTGATATTGAAAATAACATTTAATAAAGCCTACACCTTTTCATGAAATGCTTGTAATTATATTATATGCATTCAAAAAATTAAAGAAAAATTAAGGAAAACAGAGGATATATATAAAATAAAATTGAGTGATAAATAAAGATGTGAACTTTTTTTATAGAAAGGGTCAAGAAGGGAAACAGAGGAGGGTCAGAATCTTGCATGTTGCTAATGAAGATGACTTGACATGTAAGTAGTATTTGTCAGGAACTTGGTCCCACATTGATGATACTTTCCCAAGACTTCTTGAAACATTGAACCAAAAAAAACGACACAGAACAGAACAGAGCAAAGGCAGAGGAGGACAAGGTCTAGAGTTGTCGTTATGAAATATCAGACTCAAGTCACGGGCCATGTATGTTCAAGTGCCTGTTCTTCTCGTGACTTGATTGATATTTTCTGTTCTCTCTTTTAACGGAGATTTCCAAGCACACAGGTTCTTTGGTTCGGATATGCAATCTATCAGGAATTAAGTTTAGGATTTATGTTACAGTATTAAGTAGAAGTTCATGGCCCAAAAGTCATAACTTTTAAGCTTCCACAGTCAGGTTTCTCAACGTCCGTCTGGAAAAAAACACTCAAAAAGTCTCAGGAGAGGGATTTTTTTATACCAAAAGAGATCCTCATGATCAGAAAGCAAAGTTAATTTCATAGAAAAATGATCACATACGATTCACAGACGCATCTGACGAGCAAACAGGCCCGAATGCCTCATCTCATCTATATAGCTTATCTACTTTCACTTCTTGCTTAAAAAAAATCAGGAACACAGGTGCAGTAGAACACAGATAGCACCAACGGCAGAATTATTAACTTCTCCTCCTAAAACAACAGTAATAATCCAGTGGTTCCTTTATGCAGATTGAATGTGTTTAACTCGATTCGACTTTGAGCACGATCTTCATGAACTCGTATATGAAGTAGCTTATAGCAGCTGATGGTAAAACCTGCAGGATCATAAAATCCACTTGTTGGAACATCCAAGAAACTTAGAAAACTGATACCCAAAAGTATAAACAGGTTAAGGGTTTCTTTTTCTTTTTAGGTTATTGAACACAGCAGCAGAAAAATTGTCAACCACCTAGCAGAAAATACTGTCAATGCTATCGACAAACACCCACCAGAACATCTGATTACTTCCAAGTTCCAATCTTTCAAACAGAATCTCTGAAGGTATCAAAAGGAAAAGTCTCTGAAAAGAGTATATGTATCATACCTGCAATAAGCTAGGTATTAATCCTGCATATAGAGCAGGAACACCTCCTTGTTCAACTATCTTGGCACAAGTCGCCAATGCACTCATCTTTGTTGCCCCAACTTGCATTTGAAGATGTCTCCTAACAACCTCAAATGGATAAGTGGCAGCTTCAGAGCAACAGCCAGCAATTGCCCCATAAAGCAATGTTCTCATGGGACCCAACTCCAGTTGCTCCAGTGCATTTAGTTTCTCACCCTCTTCTTTCAGATTTTGAATTCTCTTCCTTCCTTCTGGTGAATGAAGGTAAGCTGATTTTAACATATCATAGACACCATAGTAAACAGCACCTGAAGGTGCCATGCTCACTATTGAGGGAAGCAAACCCTTATAAAGAGAAAAAAAGCCTTCATTCTGGATCATGTAACGGAAAGTACCGATCACACCACCTAATGCTTCCCCACCAGGAGCCACTATTTTTGTTCTTACCTACAAAACATGAATTTTGACGAATCACACAATGCTTAATGGAATAAGTAATCACGTTGAAGTATCCCATAAATTAATACAGCTTTACGAAAAATTGTTCTCATACAGTCAACAACATGACAATGCATCCTTCATAATAGACCAACCACCATCAATTGGCAGAAATAAAGTTGATGCAGGTTGGAAACTGAAGCTCCTAAGCTAAGATTCTTTTATATATTCAGTGAGTCAATCATGAGGGTCAATGGATCCATTTGACACATATAGAGAGAGAGGTTGAATTCTTAGCTCATAACCAGTAACAATTAATTGATGAGATTTCAGTTATCAACACGCTTAAAATGAACATATATGTCACATGGAAACAAATCATGGCAGCCACTTCCAAAAGCAATTGACATAGCGGGATAACTAGGATTTTGGCAGGCTTCCTTCCCTGGAAATCTTGGATTTTTGTTGGATTGATACTATGCAAAACTAAGACAAATGAATCTCATTTTCTGAAATGAAATCTAAGGTGAAGAAAAGACATCACATATTACATCTACCAAGTATCAATCACTAGAAACCACAACCTTAGCACAGAAATTCTTCAAAATTAGTTTCAGAAAGTTGACTACACTGAAATTTCTTCAAGTGAACTAACAAAACAGAATTAGCGTGAAAGTGTCATCAACAAAACCTGGAGAAAAGAAAAGATGAACTCTGTCTGAGGAAGAGCGTGCTTTTATATCAGAAGATGAGCAGTATCTGTTAAGTGGTGCATCATGTGCATTTCTAATTGCACCAAGTTAAAGAGAAGAAGCTCTCCAAATACCACAGTCCATGATGTTCCCATCCTTTCTAATGAACTTCATATCAATCTTAGGCACAGATTCGTAGATTAAAAAATTTGGAAAAAGATACATGTTCACTCCACAAGACAAGACTATCAGCAATCTCTAGCAAGAAAATCAAGTCTATGGAAACACATAATGACTATGACCAGGTCAAAGTCTAAAGTTGCAGTTTACCGTGTCCATTGGCAAGCAAAGCAAGGTCGCAGTGATTCCAGCAGTAGCACCAGCAACAAACCTCTCAAAGTTCGTGGTTTCCTCATTCCCAGACCACTTCAACAACCGACTCCTGTAAGTATCATAAGCATAGAAATTGATAGATTTGAATGGAGCAGTTCGAAGAATATTGACAACATTCCCTTTCCAGAAACCTCTCACTCCTTCAGTGGTTGCTATTCTCCTGATCAGCTGAAAAAGACTCTTCTGCTCACCTCTCACAATGTACTCCAGCTTCATCCTTTCCAAAGGCGCTATGAAAGTCCTATGACCAACACAAACAGTTCGCAAAAGTTACAAAAGTGAACATCTTGATCGAATATTTGTGATGGGAATTCATAAAACAAAAACCTTGAGACCATTGCGGCTACCACACCAGCCCAAAGATGCATGGTGGTGTTCAAAGCAGCTGATCCCCGCACTTCAACTTTCTTTGCTACTTTCTCCACACCCGCCACTGTGAGAATCGCCGCATTTTCCTCCTCTAGATTTTTCTCATCGCCGTTTTGGTCCAACCTATCTCGCGATTCACCATACCCTTGTTGACCTGACAGACTGACTGACAAAAACACCCCAACGTTATGTCCGGCACATCTTCGCCGCCGTCGACGGCCATCAAACCTCAACACAAAACAACTATTCTTTGAAGAAATCAAAGAGACAACAGAAGGACAAGTGGGTTGGTAGCAGTCGAGAAAAAGACCCCCGATGAAGAGCGGTTGATTGGAGGTATCAGATTTGGAGTCGAACAGCCCGAACATTGAATTGGACAAACAATGAGATGATGTAATTGAAGAGAAACCAAGTTCGTGACACAAAAAGAGAACGACTAAAATCTATAAAATGGGACGGTTAAGTTTGTTTCTTTGTCAAGTTATGACGAAAGCGAGAGGCTTGAAGAGGAAGAGATATAGAATAGTCTCTCGATGATGTCCAAGTTGATGTTGTTGTTGGAGATAGGAAAGTGACAGAGATCGGAATATGGGAAATGCGGCGGAGGAAGCGACGTAGTTTGTTAGTAATACGCCGCCTGCAACCGGAATTCACGTAGCTTTCATTGGGCTGGATTTGGCTGTGTACACTATGCGATGCGGAGGTTTTCGGCGTCTTGTGGTCGGTCTTTGGTCTGATCGAGCATGTCAACGTCAGGTATCGAAACAGATTCGTTTGGAATTTCCAAGCATTGCGAAAAGCCAATTACACACGTGGTGTTTCATATAATTGTTTTTTAAAATTATTTTTCAATAATACATAATATTTATCTTCATATATATATTATATAAAACAAACACTTCTTTTTATTCATATTATTTCCATTAAAAACACTTATTTAAGTATATATTATTTTAACGAAATTTATTTTTAATAATATAAAAATATTAAAAACAAAGTTATATAAAAACATACAAGTCAATTTATGTGCAATAACAAAAATAATTTTAAATTTTAAATTCAACCTGCAGTCAAATTTTAATCTAACCAATCTTCACACCGGATCAAAAGCCTAAAGCCTGTACTTTTGGGCCTTTCAAACTTTTTCTGTGGATTTCGGGTCGAATCCGAGCTGAAATGGCAACTCCAATCAACCCCTTCAACTTGCATGACTTTGCTTAGTTTGATATATGCAAGTGTATGAGTGTAAGAATGTGACAATTCGTTGGAGAATAGCAAAGGATAGACTTGAAATGAATTGAAGATATGAAGGGGAATTCGCATATATGCGTCTTGGCTGAGGAATGTCTTGACAGAAAGTGAGAAACGTACCTTTCCCTTTCCACCATGAGAATGTGGTTTCTCCAGAACCTGTCAGGATATTCTGTCCTCTGTGCTTGAAAACTAGAAAAGTAGATCAATCCTGAAAGCTCAAGTTCCTGCTACTATTCATTTTGTAATCTCCTGGGTTGAAATCTTGAAGCTTACCAGAGTGAATCTTAAAGAGTAACCTGTAGCAAACACCAATAAACTAGTCCTATACAACTATCGCCCACTTCTGATAAAAACCTGGGTACAGAATTCAAGTCTAGACCTGGATAGTTCTTCCTTATATCTGGTTCTCACCCTCTACCTCGAATCAAACAAATCTCACGCCAACATGGGAACCACAATATTCTATCCTACACCTTGAGCTGCTTGCCAAACTACTGTGCGATGACTTTTCAGTACTCCCTGGAAACATAATTTCATACTCCTACCACAGTTGAAGTTATAGGTAGGTATCTAAGTAGACTATCTGCAGTGAGTTACTTGCACTGAAACTACCAAGAATACAAGTAATAACAGTGCATTGTATTGAATTAACATTCACAAACAAATTTCGCTATTAGTTTGGTCTACTACAAATATGTACCACTTAATTTACTAATATGATGATAAAACTAAGTAACTCCAGCCATGCTGCATTTGCAATATCAATTTGACCATTCTACACAAAGAAGAGTACAAGACTACTCGGTGAAGTTCTCAAACCATTTAAGTAGCTATTTCTACCTTTTATTCTGAAAAGAAGCAAAAGGATGGCAATGTTCTCGTGCCATCTACTGTACATGGAAACAACCAAGTATACATTTTTTGCAACCCGGAGATTGCCATCTGAAACATGGAGATCGGACGGCTCTTTCCACTGGTTGAAGGACAAGGGGAAAGAAGAAACAATCACAGAAGACAATGAGCGCTGTGTCCACTCTAAATGCTCAAAACACCTGCTTGTGAAAACCAAAGCTTCCCCCTCTCAACTGTTGTTGCTGGCACCAAGGCTCTCATAGAACAATATATAACCGTGGTCTGTGTTACTAGAAAACTCCTGTGCTGACCCAAAAAAAGTCTGAATGACAGACTCATCAATCATTTCCACATTTTCGTCATCGAAAAATAACCAGTGATTATGGCTTTTCACAAGGCTCACATAGTGCCCATGATTTGGCCCACTACCAACATGGACAACTACTGCAAATAGTGAGTACTCAATATCGGCATCTTCCAGTGTGTTGCTCAGTTTCAGCTCTAGTGGGAAGACAACTCTGTAAGAAAGCTTCTTATACCGGCCTAGCTGCTCAATGTATTTGAACCTCTTTAGATGGATAACCAAGATATGAGGAGGTTTCTTTATCTTCATCCTTTTCTGGGCTTCTTGCAAACTGAATGTAGAAAAGGACCAAAAGCTTAATACCTAAAAGACCATCAATAACCATCCAACACATTGACAGTAAAATGTTGCCGTAATTAGTAGAAATAATGAAACAGTAAAATAATTCAAACACTATTACAAAATGGGAACTATCGTGAATAGCAAAATGGGTATGATGCCAGCTAAGAGTTGATTGCTCTATTCATGGAAACAAAACATTGATTAGCTGCTTAGGATCCAACCAGAACAGTGTGCTTTGATCAAAGAGCACACAGCAGAACCCCCAGAACTACCAGTTATAACAAGAGTGCGTGCAAAAACTACACACCTGCAGCACTTGTCACAGAAAAATTTATCTTCTGCATTCAAAGTCTCTGTGGAACTAAAATTTTTTAAACAGCTTGTTATTGAGCTGTTCTGTTCAATATCAAGACTTAAGTCAAAAAAAGTTTCATCTCTTGCTGTCACAGTTTCACACTGCAAACACCTTGTCTCATTGGTAAGTATTCCCTGATTCAAACAAGTATGAGATCAATCAGATTAAAACAAAGTATGAGCATGGGAGAAATAAGAGAACATCCAACAACAGATATGCAAGGAATTCATACGATGCTAATGCTTATGAATTCAGTATACAAGCCATCAATTTAATAGAAGCAGAAAAATGCTGAACTAGCATATATGCATTTTAAAGCACTCACCTGAAAATTTTTGTGTACCCAGGTAACTAAAGGCTCTTTTGTGGCACCATTTGCCTGTGCATTTTTTAGCCCATTTACAGCCTTTTTGGGTGGCAATGAAGCTTCTGGGTCACTTTTCTCAGCTTTTGCTTCTTTCTCCAATGTGTCAACAAGTTCATTCAGCAAGAAGTTCAAAAATTCATGAGCATCCTACATGACATATATGGGCATTTGTTGCTCAAGAAGGTTTTACTGAGGTAGTGATAAAAGTGTGCATTCAACTGCCAAAATCAATCTCAGGCATCATTTAATCAATTAAAGCATAAGCAAATACCTGGTGCATATAACTACGGAAAATTTCATTTTGTTTCTTCAATCTCTGTACAAAACGCTTTGGTGCAATGACACCTGTTTTCTTTTTCTGCAAACTTATCTATAAAATTAAAAAACCAAAAGTTATTACAGCACCATAGCTTGAGTAATGAAAAAATGTAAATATATTTTTCAAAAGATAACATTTACTTACTTCTCCTTTCTGTAACTCAACAAAGAATTATGTTGCACGACATGTGAACTTCTTTATCCAATAGTTGACCAAGTGTAATTGCATGATATTAAAGTTATTGCTATCAACTTCTTTATTCAATCATTGGCTAAGTGTAATAGCATGATATTAAAGTTATTGCCTTGAACTGCCAATGATAACGAATCAGAAAATAGAAAAGATCAAACAATCCAGACAGCTTCATTTATTTTTTTGATCAAAACCATTCTGAACAATTTTGTGAATCAGGTGGAATGACCTAATAAAGAAACTTTTTCATGAACAGTAGATAAGATCAATAAATATTGTTACTGTCATTAAGCTATGTCAAACAATAAAAAAGAGAGGATGAAACAATATATCCAGGGATAACCACATTCCATTCGATCAAAAAGAGAGTTGATGGAGAAAATGTTAGTAACATCATGCACCGCAATAAAGCACATCAAATGAAACAATTAGTTCAATTGCATTTAAGAAAAAATAAGAGGTGTTGAGAAATTTTTGGAACTGAAAAGATGTAAAAAATGAGAATGCACTCAGCCTCTTTCCCATTCTGCAAAAAATGACCATATTTAATTATTGTGAATGACACATTCTATTATAACTTCAAATACAAAGCTAACAACTAATGTCAAAAGGAGACAATCACATTTGAACATAGAAAACAAATATGAATATGTGCAAACACACGGTAATATCAAAAACTGCAACAACAGTGATAGTTAGAAAATGAGAGAAATAGATGGAATGCAATTGACAACCATGACGAAATAACCAGAATGAGCCCCATAACAATTCATCATAGAAAAATGAAAGTAAGATCAAAAGACAACCCTTCAGAATTGTCACCTGTGAAAATAGATCTGCCAAGCATGTCAAGAGGTTCTCTTCAACATCCGCAATATTTTTGTTAGTTGCATAATAGTCTAGTAACTGTTCACGAAATGGTACACAAAAATAAAGTGCCTGCATGGTGAACAAAGATTCAGAGGATCAGAAAATGTTGCAGGAGAGAATCTCCAAATAACCAAAGGACACGATTCTTATCATTCGCAACAACTAATAATAACATATAAAGACTCTTCTCACCAAACCCTAACACAGTAAAAGAATTAAAAGGTCAATAGAGAACAAATTCTGGGCAAAAAGATTACAACGTAATTTGAGAACAAGTTCTCAAATGCACATCGATGAGCCAGTGAGCAACCAATCCTTTCGACAATGATCATTCATAAGCACAGAAGCTCTACACACCATAAGCTTAGAAGTCAGAAATTTAACCGGATTCCACAGTAAGACCACTTAAGAAACTTCCGAATTAGAAGCAGAACAGAAAATTCAGACCTAACCCGTTTGATTAAGCATAAAATCAACCGTAGAAGTGAAGAGAAAACACTAAATGAACGAAGTTGAAAAAAAAAAAGTTAGAGAATTTGGAAGTTACAGAGAATAGATAGAGATAGAGAAAGAAGAGAGGAGGAAAAGAAAAACCTGCAAGACGCTGTTGCAGTAACAAGTATTGCCAAAGTTCTCGAGGCCAAAGTAGCGCTCTCCTTCAGGGAATTGATCGCCTAGAGCTTTCTCGAGTCTGGAGCCAGCCGCACCCATCGCCACATTCACTGCTCCTCCCTCTAACCTCTTTCTTTATTCCTTCTTCCTCTTATCTTCTTCTCTATTCAACTCTCCACAAACTGCATCAAATGGCTTCACTCTCTGTTCAGGCCTTTGATTTGTTTGTGAAATGGGGAATTTTTGAGGAAGAAGAAGAGGGTTTTGCTTCTGCTTTTGCACAAGCAAAGAAATATACAACAGTTTTGGAATAGATTACAGATAGATATATATATTTATTGATATTGCCAATTAAGTCACTCAAGTACGTCAATTAGTGCAATCTCGTCCTTTTGTCCAAATATTGATTTTGGCTTAAACGCTCGTAACTTCTTTTGTTACGGCGGAGACTCCCTCTTACAAGTATCTGTCCGGTTTAAGTGGGAATTAATCTAAATGTAGGTAACTTAAAGATATTTTTCTATAGTTGAAACCTGCCTAAGACACTTCGTAGATAACAGAAAAAAAAGATTAAATTAAAAATGTTCTATTTATTATCAAACTAAATATTAATTAATATAGAAAAATGGTAATAAAAAATAAATTTTAAAAGTAAATTTCCTTCGAAAAACTTAGGATGTTATACGATTAATTTAAGGAAAAAATATTTAATTTAAAAATATTTATTATTTTACTAAATGAATTAATAAAATAAAATTAATGAAATTAATATTTAAATTATTAAGTATATATTTTTATAAAATAAAAAGATTAAATTAAATTTTATTCTTAATTACTTATCAAAATATAAAATGAGTAAATTTGAAATATAATTATGAATAGTTATGAATATGAAATAATTTAGTATAATATTAAATTAATAAATAAAATTTATTGTAACATAATTTTAATTATATCTAAAATTTTAATAATTTAAATTCAAAATAATTTGTTTAACTAAAGTTAAATTTATTTTATTTTATTTAATTCAAAACTAGATTAAATGTTTAATATTTTTAATCAAATTTATAGGTTTAAAAAAAGGGCAAACCAATCTCAATAATTGGATTATATGCATTTTTGTTTAACATTTTATAAATTTATATTTCATAAATATTATAAATTTATACTTCATAAATATTATAAATTCTCTTAAAAACTCAAAAGTACTTAATTGCTGAAATATGAAATAATATGAACAAAAGGAAAAAAGAAAGCCATAAAAACTAGAAAACCAGAGGAACAGAGTTACACAGCAGGGATAATTTCCTTATCTACTTCATTGAGACTGTCATTGAGCAATTGATTGGAAGCTACACGCTACACACAGAGAGCTGACGAGATAGAAAGCACGAAGACATGTTTAACCTTTCAACTTTGACTCTACCTCCAAAGCCTGCGTTGCAAATCCCCAACTCCAGCTTCTCCGGAATCCAAATCCGCCACAAATGTCACCTTCCAGCTTGCCAACCCATGAAACCGCGATTCTCGTCTTC
>JANIPN010000219.1:3050546-3061419 GCA_027478595.1 Erythroxylum anguifugum
TTTAAAGTTGGTCATAACGGTTGAGAAAACTTGATCGCTCTTATATTAATGTAAACAATGTATAATTAAAAACATTAATTAAAAATATTTTGGCAATGCACTAATTATTACTTTAATTAACTTAATTTAAAATTTTTTAAGTTTAAATTAATACAATAGAATCACAATTTACGTTAGATCAAGTCCAAACGATTCGATTTCGAGTGCAACAAAATCATATTCGATAATAATGTCCTTAACACTTGGGATGTTACATAATTAGTAGACTACTTGAACTTTGGTAAACACATGTAATTGTCTTTGAAATAGTAAAGATATGATGAAATTAGCATGGATCTTCCATACCCCACTTGTATTCTTCAATATGTTCTTGTCTTTTTCTATTAGGGTTGTTAGGCTGCGAATAATTGAAAAGGGTGAAAGTTGGTGATTGACAATATACATGTATATGGTCATAACTACAGCTCACGTGTAATGGACGTAATGGACGTAATGGAAACTATGTAAAGTTCATGTTATATATGAACTATCTTCATCGAACTCTTTCTACTCCAAAGACGGTATAAATTAGGTTCTCATTCAACTACATAGATACTTAGAGGGACTATCACTGTCATTCGTTAGAGAAATAACCTGACTAGTCTTCAACCAATCTTAGCTTATTTTAATCAAACACGTCTAAAATACATATAGTTCGATTTTCTTATTACTAACGTAGATATACTTTGATTGTTAGAGCATCAAATCTAGACAGGATATGGTGGCAAATTGAACAATATTTATATTATAATCCACTTTAAGTGTTAGAAAGGCCTAACTTTACCTCTAAAAGTTAGCTCAAGAGGGGAAGGTTTACACACTATTATAAATTCTTAAATGCCCTCATAGTTGTCCGATGTGAGATTCCTGACACACCCCCCTCAGTCCAAAATAGGACTGGACATCTGATGGACATATTGGGCAAAGGGACATAACCGGACACCGTCCCAAACTATCGAGACAAACTGGTTCTGATACCATGTTAGAAATGCCTAACTCATCCCTAAAAGCTAGCTCAAGAGGGGAAAGTTTGTACACTATTATAAATTCTTGAATGCTCTCATAGTTGTCCGATGTGGGATTCTTGATACACCCCTCTCAGTCCAGAGCAGAACTGGACATCTAATTGACATATTGGGCAAAGGCACATAACCGGACACCGCTCCAAACCATCGAGACAAACTGACTCTAATACCATGTTAGAAAGGCTTAAATTACCCCAAAAAACTAGCTTAAGAGGGGAAGATTTGCACACTATTTTAAATTCTTAAATGTTCTCGTAATTATTCGATATGAGATTTCTGACACTAAGTTTCAAGTGATTAAAGTTTTAAAGCATGATGATTGCAACAGATATTGACAAGACCTGATATCGACGATGTTAATTGCTCTTTCTCGAAGAGATCGAAAACATTTTAACATATACCTAGGGTTTCTTTCTGCATGGAAATGGAACGACAAGAAACTCAATACGTGGCATGGAAGAAGCACAGAAAGTCCGAGTTTAGATGTATCGGGTGGAAACTTAACAGAACAAGCAAATTAGTTTAGCTGACACTACAACCATCTTATTTTTCTAATCTACAGAGATTGTATGCTTTCTTTCTGAGTGACATCACCTAGCTTTCTAAATCCTTTAGTTTAATGACCTTCGTGAGGAGGATGGAAGGTCCATCCGACAAGGAACCCTAGTTGAAGAAGTAATATGATCACTTTATTAATCTTTTCATGTGAAGAAATCTTTTAACTAGCTTTCGTGAACAAGTGGTTTAGTATGTTTGCTTAAAGGACATAGATCTTTTAGTACGTTTTCTTTACTTTTTTAATGAGTAAAAGACATAGATCTTTCTTAAAAAAATTTAATTTTTAAAAGTTTTGAATTTTTTTTAAGATTTTGGTTAAAAATAACAATAAAATACATGCGTCATGAATATCACAATTATACTAATTAAAGATTGTTTATATGATGATCCGATCTAACTCTTCAATCCAAATCAAACTAATTAAATCTGACTCAAATTACTAATTTATTATAATTATATTAAATTGTTAATTTAAATTGAATTTAATTAAATTGGGTCGATTTGATATCATATTTGTATAAGTTTCGTCTTTATTTTTAATCGAAATTTAAGAGAAGTTTGTCTTATAGATACACATATGCTTTATGTTCCTTTCCCTTTTAACCTATTGCTACCGACAGCTGACTTTGGTTTATGTTCCTTACTGGCAAAACTTGTGGACAAAGGAAAATGAGGTAAGTGAAGGAGAAAATGCGGAAGGACAAAAACCTATGAATGTAACCAATTCTCGTCCTTGTTTGCCTTGACCCTTTGTGGCCATTGATGTGAACCTTTGACAAGTGTCTTTAAGGTTAGAAAAAACTTAGCTTATGTGGTAAGTAAATGATGACCGTGCCGATCGACTTTGTCCTGTGACCTGGACCCTATTGAACTTTATATCAAAGTTTATAATTACGAGTAATATGGAAATTGTAAATGATTAGGGCAAATGACCATGGATACAAATTTGGAGTCAAGTTTCTGATAACATGCAAGAAATCAATACCATGGACATGCTTGTACTCCTGAGCCTGATTTCTTTAAGAACATTCTGTTGATTTTTGTGGCCTTTTCTTGGTTTTCTTGCTGAGGAACATAAGAAAGCATATAATCTGAGTTTTGGAATTGAACCTTGTTATGTAAATATGACTTTTGGTCCTGTTAACTGTGTTAACACCATAGCTAGTTCATTGTTCTTCACTGCTGCAGAAAATTTTCTGCAGAGATAACATATCTGATCTGATACAACAGGGACAAAAGGGCACCAAGAAGTGGCCGCCATTAACACATCTTTTGGGGGGTTAAAGAAGAAGAAGAAGAACAAGGGTCTTGTATATCTCGAAAAGGTGATCGAATTTCTCTGTTTGCTGCACCAACCTCTCCTCTAACCAGCTCCCTTACTGGTCAAAGAGGTCACATCCTTCCATGATTTTTATTGGAATTAAATGTGATACATTATAGTTATAATTAACAATAGTAATATCACTTGCAATCCCTTATAATTTTATAAAACTATGCACTTGATATAAATAGTAACTTAGAACTGAATAAGAACACTAATACACGCATGTTAATAGTATAGATTTTTCCCCCAATTGAATGGAGATTGGACAGTGGCATAAAATATAAAATGTTGATTGCATATGATTATATGATTTTGTATTTTTACAAGTAGGTATTAGCATTAATCACATAGAGGCAAAAGTGGGGAATGGGGGAGTGAAACGTGGCCTATTGGCGATGTGGTTGGTTAGAATGCAATATCATCATGCACACACGAGGGAACTCACTCTTGTAAAATATTCAACACCACACACAACCTAACTATATATTATATAAGGCCAAAATATGTTCGGACTTTCAAAAAAATTAGAGCAAAAAATGGGATTTTCCTATAATTTAATTGATTTTAGGAAAAATTTATAAGCTTTAAAATTATTAAGAAATTTCTATATTTTTTACTGAAACATTTCGTAGACTAATCAAAAAATATATATGTGTGTGTATGTGTGCGTGTGTGTGTGATCAAATCTAATTTTTAAACCCAATTCAAACAATAATTTATTGTATTTTTTTAATTATTAGTTTCGGACCATGTTTCATTGGTTCGAATCTAATTTAAGAATTAAGTTATAATGTCATATATTAGTAGCATTTGATTGATTTATGTGTGTTATTCATATTATATATTGTTGTCTTTTTTAATAGAAGTCTAATAGAAAAAATTTTCTAAAAAATTAAAAATTACAAAGTATTTTTCAATAATTTTTAAGATTAAAAAATTTTAAAATTTAATTAAGCTAAGTAAACATTTCTTGGCTTATTCCTAAAAATTATAAATTTTGAAAATAATTAGCTAGAACTTTTCATAAACTCATAAAGGCATCACCTTTTTTAAGGTAAAAGTTTGTAACATTCACTTATGTAGGATATAACAAATGTTAATTTTACTGACAATTACCAAAATTGCAATACTTGGAGTCAATTGCTTACTAAAGAGGTGAATTCATGAAATATCAATGGAAGTATGATCGCACTGATTATGAGAGATTGTACACAACATCCATATAATATGCTTCTAAGAGTGCATCTAGTAGAGTATGAAACCATATTATAAGCAAACGTGAATTGATCAGAGAATAAAAATATGTAGTTAGTGTATATGACTAAGACCTGCTACTCTCACAAATCTGTGTGTTCGGGAAGTGTTTGGTTCGAGTTTAGATAAACCAGTTATATCTAACCTAACATAAGCAAAAACATAGTTAAATTACATTCTCTTCGTCACAAAACTTGCCGAGTCTTACTCGTGAGCTATGCTGAATAGACAGTGGCAAGTACGCGTATATAGGTTAGTCTTTGTTAAAGATATGTTCTTTTTTTAATTACGGAGAGTTCAATAAATGGGTATGAGTCAAAACTGCCATGTATATCTTCCTGAAGATAATCTTTTCAACAAGATACGCAAAATGATACTTATGATGTGTATGCATGATTATATGAAATACTACCTTATAAATTATGTTTGTGGCATAACACGAGACAAAGATGGTGGACATTGAAGTTCACACCAAAGCCGTTCCTAAGTTTTATAGGCCCTTGACGGCATTAAGCAAAGTAAAAAATTATTCTTATTTTGTCTCTTTTTATTTTTTTTATGATGATCAGGCAGGTATCTTGCTTGCCTTTATCTAAGGGCGACCTTGTTCATACTATATATGTTATGTCCTAAGAGCCATGATTAATCCCAATTTGAGACCCATGTTATGACGTAGGAATTTTGAAAACAGTCTCTCTACTAATTAGGAGTAATATTGCATACTACTTAACGTCTTTAGATCTCACTTATCAGCGAGATTTTCATTGAATCGTTATTAATGTTGTATAATTAAGAAACTAGATTTACTTTGTGTGAGTATTTTCCATTTATTTCAATCTCTTAATGCGAGTTGAATTTATTTTTACATTATATATTAATCCACTAATATTATAACTTAAGCAAATTATTAAATAAATTAATCACTTAGAAGTACACAATCATCTGATCCAACTATTATATTATTGATATAAAAATAAATTTAAGATCTAAGAAACTTTTTAGAGAATATAATCAAAATACCAAGATTCAATAATTTCCTCCTCCACCCATAATTTTTCCTTTTTGAAACAGAGGAACTTGTAGCTGCTATTCTTTAGATGCGTATTAAGTAAACTTTCAAATTGATGCAATATACCCTGCAAATCATGTCAATCAGGTACTCCGCACTAGAAAAGCCTTATACAACAAGTTCAATTAAGAGAGCGTAAATAGAAGGATTTAAACACAAGACCTTTTGACCTCATACCTCCCACTCTACTAACTCGACCACCCTGTGGCTCCTCCACCCATGATGATTGCGATAATAAGTGGCGTCAATGCTATATATTTGTATAATTGAATTTGTACCGTACATATAATTATGGAGTACCCATAATTTGTAATTAAGACTTTGATGAATTTAATATTTGTAAATTCTATTATATAGATTAAATGATGAGTGGCATGTAATAAGGAATTAATTAAAAAATATTCTTTATGTATATAATTTGAGACATATAAATACATAATTTTTTCTCCCAAATTCCTTTCTCTTTTGTAATGGGAAAGAAAATTAATATATATATATATATATATATGATTTGACAAGTTCAATTGTAAAAACCTTAAGCCACCTAACTTTTCAGTTCGAATGTTAAATTTTCAGCTCAATTTACTTTTAAAAATTTAATTAAAGCCAATCAGTTTATTAATTATTAATTTCTTAATTTTTATAAATTAATAATGTATTATAAACAAAATAAATCAACTAATTTTTATTTAACAATATCTTTTTTAATTAAACTTCAAAATTTTCGATATATAAAAACAATCTTATTCAATTATATTTTAAATTTTATTTAATTTTTAGCCTGTTTTATGACAGTCTACTACTGATTGAAACTTGTAAACCTTAAAATTCTTGTCTTATCAGTTTAACTTCCGATACAGTTTTTAAAATATTGATATATATAATGTATGCGCTTGTATTTGTTTAATGTAATAGATACTTTTTTATACTTGTGATTAAGTAAATTGATAATACGTAAGATGAAAATTATTGGGAAGCCATGCACAGGGTGACGAAACGAGCAGCTTGTTGCGTGCATGGAATGAGTTCCTACGACCAGCAGTGACGTGCCACCTGTTCTTTGATGCTAACATCTTCCCTTTATATTTATTACTCACATATTGTTATTTTTGTTCCTTCTTCCTCTTTTCCCTTGACCACCATTAATGTGTTGCTTAATCAGTAATTAATTAAAAACCCACTTCCTAATCTCTTTGAATTATTAAATTAGCAAACCTTGGTCGTCTTCCAATTGTCACTCAACTTCCACCTATTTTTCACTTGCATGGCTAGGCCATTTGAAAATTGCTAGCATATTATAATAAAATATGTCTTTAAATTATAAAAATAAAGTTTATTTGACGAAAATTAAAGTTTGCCGTATTAAGTATATTTTTTAATAAAAAATGGAGTATTAAATTAAACTTTTAGAATTAATAAATAGAACTTAAATGATTGTAATTAAAAATGGCTTGTGGGGGCTAAGTTGGCACACTAAGGAAATAATAACTTCATTGACATTAAATTAGTACTAAGAAAATGGAGATCATTTTCCAAGGAGGATGAATTTGACATTTCAAGAAGAAAAAGGGCACACATATTTTGCTAGCAGGTGGGAAGCTGCCAAGAACAAGATTGTATATAAATATTAAGCCTCCAGTTACTGGTTGGATTGGCAGGAGGCACACATATCTCTTAGTTTGAAGGAGGAGACAAGCAAGCAATCATATTATAGCCACAAGAATGGGAAGGTCTCCGTGTTGTGATGAGAGTGGACTCAAGAAAGGTCCTTGGACTCCCGAAGAAGATCAAAAGCTTGTAAAATACATACAGAAACAAGGTCATGGAAGCTGGAGAGCCCTCCCTAAACTTGCTGGTACTGTACGTCTGTTCAAATTGAGATGACTTTTATGTGATTTTGACTATGTCTCTGTCTCTGATGAACTAGAATAACTTGTTTTGCAGGTCTTAACAGATGTGGGAAGAGTTGCAGACTGAGATGGACAAACTATTTAAGGCCAGATATCAAGAGAGGAAAGTTTTCTGCAGAAGAAGAACAGACGATTCTTAATCTTCATGCTGTTCTTGGCAACAAGTAATTGACTTGATTCTGATACTAATCTCTGATTCGACATGGATCTTCATCATATGCTCATCGTTTTGCTTTTCTTTTCTCAATACCAGATGGTCGGCGATTGCAAGCCAGCTACCTGGTAGGACGGACAACGAAATTAAGAACTTTTGGAATACCCATCTCAAGAAAAAGCTGATACAGATGGGTTTTGATCCTATGACTCATCGTCCTCGAACTGACATCTTCTCTAGCTTGCCTCATCTTATAGCTCTGGCTAACCTAAAGGAGCTTATGGACAGTCACTCTGTGGAAGAACATGCTGCGAGACTCCAAGCAGAAGCTGCACAGATGGCTAGGCTTCAATATTTACAGTACCTTCTCCAGCCTCAAACTCCATCTTCCACGGCAACAAGCTCAAACAACATCAACACTAACAGTTTCAGTGACATGGACACTTATTACCTATTGAATTCTCTTGCTTCAGTCAAGCACAGCCCAGTTACAACCTCAACCCAAATGGATTTAACACCCAACTCTCTTCAGGGTCTTGAGGCCATGGATGTTCCTTTCTCTCATTTGCCTGACTTGCAAGTCCCTTGCAGCTACCAAACACAATTGAACAAACACCAACTGGCTCAAGCTCCTGACTTTACAGTGTTCAGTCATGGAGAGACCTCGCCTAACTCTCCATATCTTCCTCCGTCTTCAATCCCATCTCCTCCATCAGGCGCTCCTGTCATTACACAGCCTTCTCCGATCAATTTCACCGGCGATTCTTACACTCTTTCAAGCTACGGTGGAGATGCTCCTTCCCTTTGGCCTGATCACCTTCTCCTTGAACATCCTTTATTTCAAGAAACATCCTAGTTGCACCAGGACTTACTTCTTTGTGAAATACTCTAGACTCTAGAGTCAATAGATTATATACTGTTCATGTCGTCTGTAACTTTCGGTTCACATTAACCTTTGCGCTTATCATTCTAGTACATAGCTTTCATGTCCAGGAGTAGGTATATTACACGTTTTCAAATCTGTGTCATTGGTGATCTATCTGCAACTCTTTTTTCAAGGGTTCATCACCAACTAAATATTTGTGATTAAGGACTCATTTGGATGACGAAGATCCTTTTCCTGTTTCAATCACAACATAACATTCCTGAAATGATCTTGCACGATAGATTAATATCCAGTGAATCTCAGCCCAGGTGGTTCGAGAAACAGAAACATAACTTGCATGCATATTATAATCTTTTGTCGAAGAAGTTTTTTCCTTGTGTTTGGACTCTGGAAACGTGTTGACATTGTTATGGTTGAAACATATACACTATGAAGATTGCTTGATTTCCAAGAAATTGCGTACAAATTTTCAGAGTTTTAGTCCTGAAAAGTCTTCACAAGCTATTTAACCTGATGCCAGATAGCACCGGTCCTCAGCTTGAACTCGTCGTTTATGTTATTATCAGAAGTTCTTTTTTAAGTAAGAAAACATAGCGAACCCAGAAAAGAAAAGACGATTACTGATTCATCACAGGTGACTATGACGAGAAGTCTTGGTGTTCACACATGAAAAGGAATTAAAGTTTCTTTTTTTTATCTGTCATTATTATCATTCATGATGTTTATACATTATTGAATTACAAGTATTTTCAGGGTAAGTAAGATGATCAAGTGATTGACCAAAACCGTTTGATCTGAACTAGCCAACCACTCCAGAGGAAGTGGCTCCAAACTCCATGTCTATCGCAATCTTGATCACCTGAAAATTGGTTTTTATTGTAATGGAAGATACTGCATATGATTATGTCTTCATAATTTTTTGTTTATCTACAAGACACAAGAGAAAGGGAGAGTTGACTAAAGCATCAATGTCCAAAAAGTGACGTAGAAAGATCCTTCAATGATAAGAGGGACCCCAAGTAGTTAGAAACACAAAAAGTTGGGAATTATATGACTAGCAAGCAATCGTAATAGAGACACAACTAATCTAATCTTCCTTCTTTTAATTAATTCTCTAAGATATTGATGGGTATTGAGATAGTTTTTTTTCTTCTTGTTTATCAAAATGCCCACATTTATTTTTTTAAATACATATTTAATAATCCAACATATTATATTATTTATATCGCAATAAATGTATTAATTTAATTATAATAATTTATATAAAATACTAACAATAACAACAACGTAGTAAAAATTTTGTTAATACACAAAATTTGGAGAGATTCAGTATTATGTAGTCTTACTTTTAACTAGAAAAGGAGTATTGATATAAGATATGAATGTTAATAACTCCAATTTTTTTTGAAGATATCCTAAAATATATATTTTTTAAACGTAGGAACTCGCAGTCACCATTCTTTAGATACGCACTGAGTAAACCTCCGAATTAATACAATAGTCTGTAAATTACGCCAATCGGGTACTCCGCACTAGACAAGCCCTATACGACATGCTTAATTGAGAGAGCGTAAGTAGATGATTTGAACACATAACCTTTTAGCTTTCTGTCCCTCTACTCTACCAACTCGTTAAAATACACTAATTCTATATAATTTAATTGGGAGACATTATGTCAATTATAATTAAACAAGTAGTGTGTTATATTCATAATTTCTTAATGTTATGAATATAGTTTTTATTGAAAAAAATAGTGAACTTTGCTACCATTTATTTGAATTGAAGATTTTATAAGGGTATATATTATCAAGTGAAGATCAAATGAAGCCCTGAAAAAGAATTGTAAGGGATTATAAGTTATTTCTTCATTTTTAAATTATGTAATTATTAGAATTTGACTCTATCAAATATATAGATTTAAGACTTTGTATGTGATTTTTAACAAATTAACAAGGAATTAGGATATTTTTATTACAAAAAATATGGATTAAATGGATATTTTTCAAAAAGTTTGTGGGATTTAGAACCTTGCACAAGGCGGCTTTTGAGTGACAGCTAACATTTTTTATTATTATTTTGACCAACGTTTTCACAATGGTCATGAAAGATTTCTTCCTCTTGGATCCAATTGCACTTCTCAAAGCAGCGGATAACAATTTCTTAAACACATAAAAGAGGGTTGACAGTTGACTTTTATCGTTTCTTATTGACTTTTATTATGAGCATCCAGTTTATACTTTATAGAGACATATCATGCACCAAAAAGTGAGTTAAAGATAATCTTACATAAGTTTAGAGACTATCTATGGTTAAAACAACGTAGTTTTGAACAGTGAACATGATTGGATATCATAAAGTTAGATAAAGAATCCCATCTATCAAAAATTGGAAAAAAGATTAATTAAAACTCAATTTAAAGAATATGATATAACAAAAAAGGACTAATAGAACATTAAAAATCAAAATAAATGTTCAAATTTTCAATTCAAGTATTCATTTTATGATAAATTTCAATGACTTACCTCTATTTTTGTGTTTTTGGTAAATTTAGTATTTCCAATTGGTTTGGGCCGGGACCCTCACCGGTCAGGTATTGTCCCCTGGGGAGAAGTTCAAGATTTGTGCGTGGGTGTGCGACTCGAACCCAGAACCCA
>JANIPN010000219.1:3322748-3343241 GCA_027478595.1 Erythroxylum anguifugum
ACATCAAAATCATTTAATTTGGTTCCATAGTCTAAGAGTTATACTCCAAACATTTTCGGACTGTTCATATCCGAAAACAATATTTTGTGCTCAATTTCTATTCAAAAATTGACTTTCTTAGAGATTGAATTTGAACTTAATTTCATCATACAAATTGTAGCCTTATCTATCTAGTTTAATCCAAATAAAAAATAATCTCATTTGGATAACTAGATATCGAGTTATGGCTAAAACACCAGACCATGCTTAATGACCCTATACATTTACCAGCTTTTAACTTTCAACATATCATATACAACAGTTCTAACTTACAAAAAGGTTCGGGGTCCAACAGAACTGGTGGACTGTAGTGGGATTTTCTTCCTTAGGGATAAGAACAATCAGAGTATCAGCAATTTTAGTAGGGATGGAACCAGTGCGAAAAGCTTGTTTCACCATATTAACCACCGACGGTGAGATATCCTGCCAAAAGGATTGGCTAAAGACCATCAGGCCCAGGACTCTTATAAGGTTTCATACTCTTAACGACAACATGGACCTCTTCATCAGATATAGGTAGCATTAGCATGTCCCGATAAGACTGAGAAATGGTAGAACTACGAGCTATGTTCTTATTTAAATCGATCTCTTCTATAGAGCAAAAAATATCATTAAAGAACGAAAGGACTTCCCCCTTTATGGTATTTAGATGAGAAGACCACTCCCCAGTTTGGAGACGAAGTCTTTCAATGCGATTACGCTTCTTACGTGTGAGAGTCGTGGCATAAAAAAACTTAGTAGTTCGGTCCCCAACTTGAAGCCATTGAACTCGTGATTTTTGGAACCAAAGCATTTCCTCCTGATTCAAAACTGTTCAATATTCCATGTTCAAGGTTTGTTTTAATCAATGAGAAATTGAGAGTGATGTCTATTGAGATAGTCTTGAATGCTCTTCATCTTGGCTAGTAACAGATGTTTCCTATGAAAATGTTTCCAAAGACGTTGGAATTAAATTTCTTGGAAGCAGTGAAAACCGTATCAATAACGTCAACCACAGAGTCTCAAAACGAACTCCAAGCATCCCTAACAACTTGACGATAGTCAGCATGCAAGAGCCAAGCCACTTGAAAATGAAACGGTCTTCTACTCGAGTCAAGAACAAGGTTATACAGCTTAACAAGAATTGGGTTATGGTCTGAGATTGTCCTGGGGAGATGAATAACTGAAGCTTCAGGAAATAGAATCCTCCAAGCATCATGAGAAAATGCCCGATCAAGCCTTACGTGAGTAGTAAAAACTCCATGACACTTCCTGGCATAAGTAAAAGGCTGGCCTTTAAACTCAAGATTAAGAAGGGCACAAGAGTCCACTCAAGCTTGGAATCAAGTCACTTTATGGTACTAAAACACACCACCCTTCTTCTCACTCGGCTACAGATAGTCATTGAAGTCTCTAAGAACTGGCCAAGGAAGACAGATAGAAGTGCCAACTTCAAGTAGATGCTTCCAAAGATCATCTTTGATACTTTCAACTGGACTAGCGTAGACCATAGAACAGACCCAATGCCCACCCATCAATTAGCAAAGTGAGGCACTGGCGGTGCACATAGAGAATAAGGACTAATGATGGTAGAGTTCTATAGAGCCCAAATGCCACCCGCAAAGCCAACTATATCAACTCTAAAAACAGAATCAAACCCCAAAGCTTTAGACACAACATTCGCTCGCTGCTCAGAAACATGAGTTTCCAAAACAAAGAAAAGAGTTGGTTGATGAAAGCATACAACATCCTTTGCTGCAGGTGGAAACTCTTTCTTTCCTGCTCCGCGGCAATTCCAATTGATAATGTTTAATTAAAAAAAAAAAGAAATAGTTGGAAAGTATCATAGTCGACTCACGACTTATCCTTGCATGCTATTTGCTTCTCTTTGAATAAGAAAGCCTGCAATAGTTGGTTCCATGATCATCTCAGGAATAATCTCTTCCTCCTACGAAGCTGACACTTTAATGGTCACATGATTATTATTCCTAAGAAAAGTAAGTGGTGTTGGCGACACTACCCCTTGTGGGGGCATCCCAGGACCTATATCAGGGGGATCGCTAGTATGCTCACCTATAGAAACAACATCCATATTGATCGGATTAGAAGGATGAAAATTGATCTTACCAGTAAAAGTTTTCTCCATGACCTGGGCCACTTCCTTAATTAGGGCGTGGTGCATATGTGTGGTTGGACTAGGCTTAGAAGTGATAGCCTTACCCACTATAGATGGACCAACAAAACTATCCTGGTTCTTCCCAATAACGATAGCACTAAATGTTTTGGGCTTTGATGGGCCTCAAGGCCTAGTCATAATTTGCTTCCCCTTATTCTGATCAGTGAACCATCTTTCTTTTTATTACCCGTCCCTAGCTTAGAACCCATAGTGAAATCCCCCATCTCCGGACCATGGAAATCTTCCTTACCAGATAAGGCAGCAAATCGATTAGAATTTGAGTTATGGTTGCTCTCCCTGATACCTCTCGAATTTTTAGGATGGGAAGGGCGACGCTCTCTATGAGCAACAATCATCCATTCCTCAAATTTCAGAGATACCGTTTCTTTCCCTCCTGAAGGTCGGTTAGCATCACCAACCGTTTGAGCAAGTTGTACGTCACCAATAAAATCACCATCATCTCCATTGTGAGTCGGAGGGAAGGAGGTGGAGGAGCCAACAAAGGACAATTTGAGACACCATGACCATAAATACCACACGAGTAGCAAATTGAAGATAGACACTCGTACACTACGTTATAGCAATCTCCCTCAAGCCAAATGTTTCCTATAAGCGGCTTAACAAGATCGACTTCCGCACAAACCCTAGCAAATTGACCTCTAGTTGCTAACATTGAATTTAGGTCAACCCTGAAAGGCCTTCCAATCCCAGAAGCCAAAGCTCGCTTGCAAAACATCCTCATCATAATACATTACAGGTAATTCAGGAAACCTAACCCAAGCAAGAGTTTTATCAATAGTGGTTATGAAAGGCTGAAAATCAGGAGACCATTGACGAACAGTTAAATAGGCACCATGGATTACCCATAGTCCACCACTAATAACTGTGTTTAGATCTTCGTTGTTTGCAAACTTGATTAAAAATAGTCCATCCCCAAATTTAGAATATCCAATTCTCCCTTTGGGGTCCATAATTGATGAACTCTAGCATACAACACCTTATAACCCACGTTCTTACCAAGAACTTTTACAATAATTGAATCCTTCCAAAGGTACATAAGATCATCCTTTAATCTTTGATCCAGCGTAAACTCAGGGTAACATTATCATTTCTAAATTGCACCTGCATAGATTTAGCAGCTTTTGGGCTGATCCTTCATCTTTCCAAGCTTACCAAGCAGTTTGTCTTGGAAAGACGGTACATTCTGATTATACCGAAGCGAGGTTAGTGCAATCTTACCAAAAGTAGTGGTACCAAGGTTATTGGGGGGTTTGTCCGGGGACCGAGACCGCTTGGGATTTCTAGAGTTCTTGTCGCTCACAGGATCTCTCATGTTTGGGCTAAAGTTGTTCACACTCTATGACTAGGATTTGCCCTTTTGTGTTTTACTCCTCACTACAACGTAAATAGTTAAGCCCAAGCTTCTTCATTTCTTATAACATCTGCTACCACAACAAGCACGGTAAATTAGATACAGTAATCTACTTAACTCAACTTAAATTTGAGTTTAGAAGATTGACTTAACGTTTGACTAGACCCTCACCTTAAAATAATGTCATTTTAAACCAGTCGAGTGAATTCAAACTGAATTTCAAACTAGATACAAATGTTTTCAGAGAACAACCCGACTTAGAGGTCGAGCCTGAGCCTAATTAGGTCCAACTCAACCTGATTTATTTTTATTTTTTAATTGTAAAAATAAAAAAGGCATTTATCCCTAATCACATCTAAACCCAAATAAATTTTATTAGATTCATAGGTAATTGCAATCCAATAATAAGATTAATCACTTAAACCTCATCATTAGACTAAAAATAACAAACTTGTTAAATATTCCTGATAATTTCAAAACAATTAGAGATCTCATAAATAAATGCCAAATGTCTCTAAAATCTACTAGACTAGCTTGCAACTTATACTCCCTCTACATCTCTAATGTATTAAAACTACTCTGAAAATAGACAAATCAAGCTAATGCATAATAATTAAGAAAAATCATTATAAATAAATAAAAAACACACCTCCACTATTTTATATGCAAGAAAGTGTAACACGTAACATAGACCTTATTACGTGTCCCAGATCATTCATGAAAGGGTTAAAAATGAAGGAAATGCAGAATACCTGATTTCAGTTCCATCTCAGCTTCCGAAGCAATTTCTGAGATCAAAGTGAACTCCAACCACACCTCCGCTATTTTATATGCAAGAAAGTTCACAAGGTTGCACATTTAAACTTCATCTTCCTCTAAATTATCTGTTAAGAAATACATAATGTATAATTTTCAATTTTATTAAACATAATAGCACATTAACCACCAATCACAAATCAAGTACACCCTATATTTATTTCATTTTAACACCAAATAATAGGTTTCTGTTAAGATATATAGTATACATCTTTTTATTCAGTTTTGAAACCTTATTTATTAATTGAACATGTAAGATATTAATTGGATAATGACATAGATTAAAAAACTATTGGTGATAATCTTCTAGATATGATAGAGTCCTTTCCTTAATTAATGTATATCTTGACAAGAAGTGTGGTGTATTACGTAAGTGAGAGTTAAAGTTTACTACTGAAATTTTCAGATGTGTGGCCAAAGGTTTTTGTATGGTTTTTGAGTCTGTGTTGTGGGGTCTTTGTTGTGATAATTGATGGCAATCTTAGTGTTTTTGGTGGTGGTGCAGCAACGTTTGTGTGAGCTGGGTTTCTATTGAGTTTCTTGTGTAACCCAAGATTGTCTGTGAGAGTGTTGCACTCTATCATGAGTTACTGTTATTGGTTGCAAAAAGAAAAGATCATCTTAAATGGATGTTGTGTTTTTGTCTTGGGGTTGTTATTGTTGATGTTTTTCTGGTTGCTCTGAACATTGCTCTTCAATTCTTCAACGTCAATCTTTTGCTGTATATGTTGGCCACCCTTGATGATTCACGGATGAAAGTAATGCAGAAAAATCCCAGCAGCTAACTACAGTAATTTAATTGGTGAACAACTTTTAGATCTGTCTTGGAAGGAGTTGAGTTTATCAGAAAGTTGTTTCTCTCTATGTCAAGTATTTTCGCTTTTGTTTCTAGATATTTTAATTACTTGAGTTGTTTATTTAATTATCTTCTATTAAAAAGTTGTTTAGAAAAATCCTTGTTGAGGTTAGTATGAAGTTATCGTGCTATTGGGTGTGAAATTCTTTCACGGGAAGTGAGGTTGAGAGATAGTGTCAAGGGTTAAGTGATGTCAGCTTAGTAAGGCCTTGGGTAAATCTATTATACTTAGCTGAAAGTATTAAGCTGGGTGAGGGCCCCGCAGACATAGGCAAGGTGTGCCGAGCTGCGTTACCAAATTTTAGTGTTGATCTGTTTAATTTCATATCTATTTTTCTGTTTTCGTTTGGTACAGAAAAACTAACAGTTACTGACACAATTACTTTATATCTAGTAACCGACAGATACAGTTACAAGTAACTGCAGCAGAACCTTACAAGTAACTGCGGTCAAATCGAAGAGTTTACGAAACTACTACCCTCTACAGTTTTTCAATTTCAATACAATCCATTGATATATAGTCAATTTTGGCATTGAATGATAAGTCTTGATCAACTACTACACATTACACATCTCACTTTACAATAAATAACAATAACAATAATAATTTATTACAAAATGTATAAAAATACGAAGCTTACACTTATCGTATATGTTTACAATATACAATTTGAAATTTTAATTGCATTATAGTACTATGCCCATATAATCAATGTCCATTCACACTTAGAATTCATACCATAAATTGTTAAAAATTGCAAATCCATCCATATAACACGTTTAATCAATCCCCAAAATGATTGCTCGCTGAAAAACTGAAGGGGATAGTAATTTCGCAAACTTTCCAATTTTACCGTAGACATCTCTAGCACAAACAAAAATAAAAGCAATCAAAAATGAAATAATAAAAAGCACCAAAAATTTGGTAACGTAGTTTGACACACCTTGCCTACGTCTGCGGGGGCCTCCCTAAAGCTAATACTTTCACCGAAGTACAATAAATTTACTTAAGACTTTATTGAGCCGACACCACTCAACCTTTGACACTATCTCTTAACCTCATTTCTCATGAAAGAATTTCACACCTAATAACACGACTGACTCGTGTTAACCTCAACAAAGGATTTTCTTAATCAGTCTTTTAATAAAAGAACAATAAACAAATAACTCAAGTGATCAATCAACTAAGAAAAAACAATAATACACTTGAGATAAAAGAGAATTACAACTTTCCGAAAGGTTCAGCTCCACTGAAATAAATCTAAAAGTTGTTCACACACAATTAGTCCTACTATGAGCCACTCCATAAGGATGGCAGTCCAACATGAGGAATCTCCACACGATTAATACAGAGCCGTGAGTCACTCCAAAGAAATCAAAAGACCCAGTCGTGAGTTACTCCAAGCCATAGACACAAAGGTTTTCACATCCATATCCAAAACACACCCACAACATATCTAAATATGGAACACTTGCACGAATTTTGATACAACCCACTATGTCATTGATTTTCTGCACTTGGCCACACCTTTTAAAAATTCCAGCAATGTTATCCTATTGATTGTAAGACTCCCATGCAAGATTCACTTCTTCTTTGCAAAGACTTCAACATCCAAGCTACACAATCAGTTGATGAACTAATAAAAAAAGTTACGAATGCAACTTCAATTTAAAATAGAGATCTACATTATCAAAAAATCCATCATACCTTTTCTCAAGATACACATCTATTCAAGATAGGATTCCATAACATCTAGAACATTATCCAAAATAACTTTTTGAATCCAAGTCAAACAAGGATTATTGGTTAGCTATCATCATCCAATTAATATCTTACAGGTCCAATTAATAAAGAATGCCAAAACTTATTACTTAGATATATAACATATATCCTAACAATCTCCCCCTTTTTGGCATTGTTTGTTACACAAATGAAACTCTCCCTAAATAACATAATTGGACATATAAGTATCAAATTCACAATTCATATGACAAACACTCTCCCTTAATCAAACATCAAGTTTATCCAATCGTCTAAATTTCTCCCATTGGGATAAAAGGATCTCAAAAAGCACGACGAATAGTCACGCATATACCTTGAAATCTCTCCCTAAATGGAACATTCACTATAAATAATCTGATGTCTCCCTTTTGGGACAAAACAATATCAAAACGTGTAATCATAATAATTAACAATTGGTGCAGCGGAAGAATCATAAGTATGTCAAGAAGATAAATTACCACCATTCAAAACACTGAGAGATATGCCCGAAAGAGATAGAGATACCCGAGAGAGATCCATATTGATGAGAGAGCTGAAGAGTCTTCGGTGGAGCCAAATACAATTCACAATGAAAACTGCTAAAAAGATGGAACGACAATGGAAACATAAAAACTAAAGAACAAAAAAATCTCTTTTTTTTACGTTTTGTTTTTTTAAAACAATACAAAAAATACTTCAAAAATGTAAAGTACACAGTTCCTGTGCCCCTCGAAGAAATTCAAACTTGGCCTTATTCCTCGCCATATATCATTGTCATCGGTTTCTTCTTCTGAAACAACTGACTTGTCCTCTGTCTGGCCAGTTTCTTTAAAAGCAGTAACTAACTGTGAATCTAGACAATTTCTTATTTTTCCTTCACAATATCTTTGTGCCTGTAATTGACTCTTTCTAATCTAGGTATGATTTAGTACCATAGACTGCTGCTGGAAATTTAATAGAGAGTGTCTAGATTTACCTCTTTGAAACATCATTTGTAACATCTTGTAGCATTTCGGTCTTATATGTCCACAACTCCTCAAAAATGACACATGGGTACAAATCTTCAATTCTTTCTCGATGTTTCTTCTTCTCGAACAGATTTAGGCATATCATTTTTCTCCTCATTCACTTTAGAGCACTCACCCTTATAGCTAATGCCTTGAAGATCTTCTTTAACCTTACTAATTTCCATTAATTTTTCTAAATTTTCTGTGCCTCCATTCAACATTCTCAATCCCTTTTTGGTACTTACTAATTTCATTCTAGCTTCACCAAGCTCATCTAATGTAGACGATAACTTCTTCTCTAGATCTTGAATAATGTTCTTCATGGAAGTGTTTTCCTCCTTCAACTTCTCATTTTTCTTACATGTTTGGACTCATTTACCATATATTAACTCATAGGTTTCATAAATACCTTCCTTTTTATCATCTGAAGTACTATCATCACTATCATAATATGAGATTAAGCTTTGAACTAAATTGTCTGCATTTTTCCCGAAATTTCCCGATTTACACACTTGTTTGTCTTCAGTTACTTCCTTCTCGGTTACTGTTAAATAAGTAACTGAAATTTTGTTGTAAAAAGTAACTAACGCAGCACCATTCACAACTTTTTTTTCACCTCCGGATTTGTTATCACTCCAAGTGCTCGTACAGGATTTCCCTTTTCCCTTCTTCAAGATGTTGGCACACTCCGCTTGAACATGTCCGAAGCCTTGACACTCATGACATTGAATTCTCTTTACCTTTCTTTCTCCCTTTTGAGTTTTGACTTGTTGTTTGATGAACTCCCGTCGTTTTGCCTAAACTCGGGTCTGTCCTTTTTCACTCTCTTCAGCCACTTACTAAACTCTCGTGTCAATAGCTCCATATCCTCATTCTCGTCAGATTCATCTTCTAATCATTCATACCTTTTCTAGTTTTAACCTGTAATACCAATCCTTTACTTCTTTCTTGTTTGCCCCTTAAAAGATTCATTCAGAAATTCGTAAGAATTCCAATTACCTTCTCCAATGACAGATCATTAATGTCATAGGCCTCTTCTATTGCTGCAATTTTTAGAATAAATCTTGGAGGTAATGATCTCAACATCTTCTTGACTAGTTTCATATTAGAATATTTCTTCCCGAGTTGATATGCCTGATTCGCTATATCTCGCAGTCTTTCATGAAAATCTCTAATAGTCTTATTTTCATCCATTTCAATTCTTCAAACCTCACAGCTAACATTTGTAGTTTTGAAGCTATCACAGATTTGGAACCTTCATAAATAGTCTACAAAGCATCCCTCGCTTCTTTAGCAGATTCACAGGTTGATATCATTGAGAAGCGTTCTTAATCAATAGCACTAAAAATTGCGTGCAATGCTTGTGAGTTTCCAAGTGCCCGTTCTTCTTTGGCTCTTGTCCATTTAGATGGATCTTTTAGAACTGTTTTTCCCTTATCATCAGTAATCATCAGATATGTCCCGCCATGTAATACCGAATTCCATGCTTTTGTTCCCTGTGCTTGAATAAAGACTCTTATTTGTGATTTCCATGCAGGATAGTTGGAACCATCCAACAGCGGTGACCTGATCATTGATGTTCCTTCTCTTATGGCCATAATTGCGAAAATCGGATCCACACCAACTTGCTACCAAGTTTTGAATCAGTGACCTATCTCTTATACCAATTGAAAAATTGAAGGGGGTAGTAGTTTTGTAAGCTTTCTAATTTGACCGTGGACATCTCTAGCACAAACGAAAATAAAAGCAATAAAAAACGAAATAATAAAAAGCACCAAAAATTTGGTAACGTAGTTCGACACACCTTGCCTACGTCTGTGGGGCTCTTACCCAGCTTAATACTTTTACCAAAGTACAATAGATTTACTTAAGGCTTTACTGAGCCGACACCACTCAACCCTTAACATTATCTCTCAACCTCACTTTCTGTAAAAGAATTTCACATCCAATAACACGCCCGACTCGAGTTAACCTCAACAGAAGATTTTTCCAATCAATCTTTTAACGAAAGAGCAATAAACAAATAACTCAAGTGATCAATCAACTAAGAACAAAACAATAATAAACTTGAGATAAAAGAGAATAACAACTTTCCGAAAGGTTCAGCTCCACTGAAATAAATCTGAAAGTTGTTCACACACAATCAGTCCAACCATGAGCCACTCTACAAGGATGACAGTCCAACGTGAACATTCTCCACACACTCAATATAGAGTCGTGAGTCACTCCAAAGAAATAAAAAGACCCTGTCGTGAGTTATTCCAAGTCATAGACACCAAGGTTTTAACACTCACATCCAAAACACACCCATGACATATCTAAATATGGAACACATGCACGACTTTTGATACAACCTACTATGTCATTGATTTTCTACACTTGAACACACCTTTTAAAAATTCCAGCAGTGTTATCCTGTTGATTGTAATACTCCCACGCAAGATGCACTTCTTCTTTGTAGAGATTTCAATATCCAAGCCACGTGTCTCAGTTGATGAACCAATAAAGTAAGTTACGAATGCAACTCCAATTTAAAATAGAGTTATACATTATCCAAAAAATCCACCATACCTCTTCTCAAGATACACATCTATTCAAGATAGGATTCTATAACATCTAGAACATTATTCAAAATAACTTTTTGATTCCAAGTCAAACAAGGATTATTGGTTAGCTATCATCATCCAATTAATATCTTATAGGTCCAATAAATAAAAAGATGTCAAAATTAATTACTTAGATATATAACATATATCCTAACACTCCCGTCTAAGAGTTTTAATGTGTTTGTCATCACTCAAATTCAGTAATCAAAACTTCACCTTGCACAGTTATCTACTATGACCGACAGAAAATACATGGACCCCAAAAGAACACGCAAGTGAAAGTTACTCATGTAAGAGTGATCGGCATGCAATCCTCGTTGAACAAGGAAGACATAAATTGGACCTTGCATGTTTTCCAACAGAATTCCTATAGCATCTGAACGCCTGCAAATGGTTTGTTCCACTCGTTCCCAGTTGTTGAATGACTTATCAGCCCATCACCGCCTCCTACGGCGGACTTCAACTTCCGACCAGCACCCATTCCATGTGTTCTCTTGAGAATCTTCCAACTTCTTTTATGTTACACAATCCCATTGACCATAATTGACAAAACGCCATTGAAAACACTAAAACTTCTACTTTCATTAAGAGAACTATCAAATTAAGGACTAAACATCTATTAATACGCAATTTTACTCTTAATTAACAAAGATCTTGTTTCTAAGTTAATAAAATTTTACTAAAATACTCTACTAAATATGACAAAAAATACATATATCTATGTTTTGGGAATGGTATGACCTAAAATTGAAAACACATTGCAATATCAAAAGCATATAATTGGTCCTTATGAAATTAAAAAAAATTGTCATATTGTATCATTTATAGCAATCCATTTTGGATCTTCCTCCTACAAGATGATTTTAAATTCAATTAAGTTTAAACTATTTTAGCAACTTATAATTGTAATTATATCATTTATAATTATTAAAATTATTCATAACAGTAATACAATCTAAAATTTTTATATCTCATCTCTAATTATTAAAATTACCCATAATAATAATATAATTCGTAATCCGTATTTTAACATCCTGATCTACAAACATATTCTCCATTATAAGAAGAATTAGATGCCAATGAAGTAGAAACTTTATTCCCTGTTTTCTTTCTTAGCCAATGACCAAGTATGACATAGTACTTGGACCACACTTCACAACCTTTTCTACCGTTAAAAAAAAAAAGCTTTTCCTTCATGAGAAAGGAACCACCAAAAAGAAGAGAGAAAGAAAGCGTCATATAGGAAAAAGCCTCTGTATCAACAAGCCCTTTCAATGAAGACGAGGACTCCCAGAAGACCTAACCACGTATTCCCTGCAAACGTGGATGAATAATTAGAGACTAAACATCTATTAATATTCAACTAAGACATGTCTCTAATCAAGAAATTAACCTTAATCTTATATCTATATAAAAAAAAGGGAAAGCTTACAGGAGAATAGATAAGAGGAACTCCAAGCAAGTCCCTGCTCCAGGGTATAGCCATTGCAATCAGTAGTAGTATTGACTCCATTGTTGCACAAGCACAGAAATGAATCTGTAGGACCAAACCCACATGCACCACCACTGTTCTCGCAAGTGTTACACTTATTATCTAGGTTAAAATCATCGAATGCTCCATTTCTGTACTCCACAGCCACCCCAAACTCCCATTTTGAGGGGTCGGTTGGTGAATCCTGAAGTGAAACAATCGAAGCAAACCCAGAACATTTGAGAGCTCGGAGATCAAGTTCACCTTTACTGTCAAAATTAGCCGGAGAGTACACACAACAGGTGTTTGTGGGAGGGAAAAGTGGCAAACCCAGTGAAACCACAGATGGGCAAGTGTAAATGGAGGCACAGAGGTTAGAGGAGGAAGAGTCACAGACCGGCGAGCCCTTGATGGAGAGGGCGGTGGTCGGCGGCTCACATGACAGGAGGAGAAAAGTTGATGGACCGAGCTGAAATGGGCTAGCCCAGTCGAGGCCGAAGTTGGAGGCCGATTGATGCATGGAACTGCATGAAGACATTGAAGTAGGGTTGATGACAAAGCTTGAGGTGTCGTAGGATATGGAGGTGATAGGGTAGGAGCCCGTGTGGGTGGTGAGGAGAAGCTCGTTGCCGTCGGGTGAACATGTCACATAAGGGTGGAACCGCGGCGAACCGCAGCCGTAGGTGGTGCCAAATGGGTACTTGACCTGTAGAGAGCCACACTTGGTTTCACACGGCGACTCTGTGGCTAGTGTTGGGTAGGAAGTCATGAAGAAGATGATCGAACCGATGATGAACATGTCGGAGAGTGGATTTTCCATCAGAAAAAGTCGAGAAAGGCGGATGTGAAAGGAGAGTAGTGGAGGTATGTTCGCTCTGTAATTGGCAAGAACACTTTATCATCAATCAGATAGATAGATTCCAGTAAATTAAAAATTTTTAATTTATTGGAGTTAAAATAATAATAATACTGATTCATAACGTTCTTTTTACTAACAGTAATATAAATTTAATTTTGAAATTATATTTTTATGTTTAGTTTGTTTCTTTTCTAATTATACCTATTATATTTATATATTTAGAATACTTATAGTTGAAGTACTTGTTTTAAATAAAATTGTAATATATATTAAGCATGACATTTATGTTTTTATCAAATTATTGTTTAAAAATGAAAATGTTAAAGGATTTATAAATGGCAAGGATCAACTAATTAAATGACTAGTTCTAGTCATTTTAATAATGGATAGACCCAAACTTAATTTTTTTGATGGGTTCTATACTCTATCCATATTAAAAATTCTAATATAATATCATAATAGACCTCATATGAATTCTTATAGACTATAGTTACCGTTGCGTTTATTTAAGTTTGAAAAAAATTAGTTTCTATAAATATATAGGGATGTCAATAGGTCGGGTGGCTCGTGGCCCGATTCGACCTAACCCAACCTTATATATATATTTTTAAAATTAAAAAATGATGTCGTTTTTTAAGTTCCAATAGCCCAAATAATTTTGGCTTATGATCTGGTCAACTCAAGCTAAAATCGGATTGAACTGAGAGTGCCAAAATTGACATTACTATAAATATACAACAATAATAACACCCCATCAACCTCCTTTACATATAAAATAACCAATAAGAGTAACTATTCTAGTCATTGTTTGACAATGGTTAGATTTAAACTCAATTCTTATTAATAAAAATTACACTTTATTCATATTAAAAATTGGACTGTGTCATTATATAGAGTAACATGCATGGACTGACCCCAACTACTAATCATATGTACATGTGGAGTTCAAAAGCAAAAAATTATTTAATTGCGAAATTAGGTTAAGTAAAGCATTTGCTAGTAACCAATAAGTTCCTCCATCTAAAATAAAATAAAAGCCACTTCTCGACGTGTAAGCTACTCATTCATAAAGTATATGAACTTGACCGATTTCTTTCTAGGTAAAGAAAAAGGTCCTTTTGAAAAATTGTATCTAAAATTCATTTTTAATTAAGAATTTTTTTATAGTTAATGTTCCGTGAATATTTATAACAGAGTGTTTCTGTTAAACGAACCCGTAACTTTTTAATTACAAAAAAAGTAAGCTTAATTGTTGCCCTAAAGTTACGTATATCATAACTGATTTTAACAAAACGAATAATTTTGTATACTGAATTTCTTGATTTTTTAAATTACCGATTCACTCATAACTAATTTTAATAAAACAAATAGTTTTGTATATTGAATTCGTTGACTTTTTTATTCTGATTCACTCGATAACAAAATAATTATATAAAAAATATAATCATTTTGTATTTTAAAGTAGTTAAATTTTGGGCAAAATTTAAAAATTTTAAAAATATTGAATTTGTCAAATTCTTTGAGCTAAAATAACCAATGAAAAGTGGCAAAAAGTCGTACTAAGAGCATTAAGGCCCTTGCCAGATAATCTGAATCACTTTAAGATTGTCTTGTAGCTGACTGGAGTAACGAAAGGTAGACCTTTTGGTTCAAAAGTAAGCGAATCCGATGGCGTACAAATGAGTTTAACTAAACCGAGCACAAGCGGTAGTGAAAGTAGGCGATAAAACCCCTGACTCTAACAATAAAAAACTATGTTTTCTTTCTTTCATTTTCCAGTGAGAAAGCTCTAGCCTCATCCTCCACACCACCTGCCTCTGTGCTTCGTTCCCGTTCTTCGCTCTCTCCGTTTCTCTCTCTAGGGAGAAGAAGAATTGGTTGAGACTTGAAGAGAACAGGAGCACAAACCAGGTTTGTTTCGTTGATATGTACTGCCTTGCCCTTCAACTGCCCTAATTTTTGGCGCTTTAAATGTGGAAGATGAGATTTCATTGCTTTTCCTATTTGTTTGCGCTTTTTCAATACGTTCTATGGCTGTTTTTGGTGTTTTTGACTGTTTTCGCTGTTAGGTTACTGAGAACTATGTGCTCATTCGTGTTTGTGTAGTTCAAATTACATGCGGCTTTGTTTTGGGGCTTTGTTCTGGGTTATTATTATTAGCCAACTAAGGTTTTGGTGGTTCTTTTGCTATGTTTTATTGTTAGAGTTAAAACCCTAGTAGGCAATTTATTGGTATTGTGGTAATAAAACTGTCATTTCTGCTTTTTGAAGCTAATTTTATATAGTTTTGGTTTGAAAAGCTCGGTAAAATGCTAGACATATGAAGTTAAATGGAATGAAATGTTGGGAGTTATCTATCTAAAAGAAATAAAAGCTCAATGTAAAATTGATGTTCCGGCCGTTTTCAATGAAACGACCTCCTATTTCGTAACAAGATGTTGAGTATAAATGTCTAGGTGGATGGTTGGAAAGAAATATTGTCTATGAGGGAGGTTGTTTTCCTTTCCGGGGTTTTACTGTTGCCAAACAAACTTGCATAGAGATTTTTATCTATGAAGTGTTTGTCAAACTTTCTTTGTTTTTCACTGATTTTGTTAATGTCATTTGCTGAAAAGTTATCTTTGGACAGCACAGAAAGATATAATTTGTTATCAACATGAAGACCACAACTGGATTTCTGTTTAAGAGCCCAAATTGGACTTATTGTTGTCTCAAAATTAACAGCACAGCCCTTGTGTTATCAATACTTAAATGTTTGTTTAATCTTTGCACGGTATACAGAATTTTCTAATTTCCTAAAGGCAATAGCCATTATGTGTGGATTTCACTCTTTTGCAACATGTACTTGCAGTGTATGGAGACACATGTTAGACAGTGTGTTCCATTGTATTATGGTGTTTCTGGTGAATTGAATCTCAGAATTTATCTCTTCTTCAGGTTGAATAGCATATCAAGTGTGAATTAATCACATTGGACCTTTCACTTGCTGAAAGAATTCTTTTGGATGGCCATTATTCCAAGTGGAAGCACATCGTTTGCTCAATGGGGTTTCTGTCCACAGTTGATGATACGTTCTTATCTGCCAAATAAGATGGTGACCTCTCAATACTGGTCAGCATGCCCTTATCAATCTCTCTGCCTCTCTCTCTCTCTCTCCTTTCTCTCCTACACATACAAGAACACATGAATGCACCACCCACCCAAGAATTTGAAGCACCAAACTTGGTAGTTTTGTTTGAAAGCTTTAGCCATGTTATTGCTGGCAGCAAATGTTTCCAAATTGAAATTCTTGACTTTTGTAGTTGACTATCGCGAGTAACAATATGTATGCAAGTCTCTTGAGGATAAGTCTATTGGTTTTTAGCATCAAATGTACCAATTTCCTTCAATTGTGATCGTAATTGTTTTGTTCCCAGTAGTTTGTTGCATTCACATTTGTGTGTTTTCCATCTATGCTTTCCTTACATCTTGTGCTATAAATAACCTTCATAATTTCGTATTCTTACCGTTATTATTGTCAATTCTTTCATTTTGATGATTTTTGCGATGACCTGAACTATACCTAGTTGCACAAATAATCATCATTAAGATTTCATACTGCTTCCAAACCTTTTTGCAGCCCTCAAAACAAGATGAGCTATCTGGCAGCGCCGAGTTCAAGCTTATTTTCACGGGATTCCCTCCCTATTTTTTCTGTCATGGGGCCATCACGAACTTCTCATCGTAGTAGTGGAGCTCGGCTTATAGTTAGAGCTGATACTGTGAGTCTAACTGTACATGATGTGTGTTCACTTTTGTGGAAAAGTGCTATGGATGTCCCGAAGAGACATTAACTATTGAATTGGTTTCCAAGACCTTATGCACTTGGCAAGATACCTCCATTAGGAGAATTCTTTTAGTTACCTAGAAGTCTTGTTTACAATTGTTCAACAAGAACCCTTTTTATTGTTGTTTATTTGTCTAAGAGTTAGTATTATCTCTTTTGCAGGATTACTATTCTGTTCTTGGAGTGTCCAAAAATGCAAGTAAATCTGAAATTAAGAGTGGTATGTGCTTCCCTTGCCATTGTTTATTACAACCAACCTGTTCTTGACATTCTGAGTACAGAAATCATCTATTATTGGTTGATGAATCAATAAAATTTTGTTCTTTGTGCCACCCCACGCTTGTTGCTCACTGAAATTTTCTTTCTTTGTCATTGATGAGTCTGATAGTTTAGAATGGTTGAAAGAAGTTTATTGTTATGATAGACAGTTAATTCCATAGATTTGAATTTACCATTTTTTGTTGCTGCTTTAAAGGGTTTATGTATTTAGACACTATTATTTATTTTGCTATTATTCTTTGGTTGGATTTTTTATATTCTTGAGATTGTAAAATTTCTTATACTTCATTGTTTCCAGCTTATCGGAAGCTTGCTAGGAGTTATCATCCTGATGTAAATAAGTAAGTTGATCTTCTAATGAAGCCTTACTGTATTTTGTATACTCTTTTGAACCTTGTTTTATTTTTCTTACGTTATCAATTTACTTCTTTGTGGTGTATTTTACATTGATTATTATTTACCGAAATATGAAACAGCTTTCCATGTTTTTCATTTTAAATGTTTGAAACTGAGGAATCAACCCTCTTGTTGTTAATACCAATTTATTGATTAAATGCTTGCAGGAGAATGATGTTAGATTTAAATTTTCATTATCTGATAAGTCAGTTATAATCTTATTGATGTAGGTTGAAAGTTCATCAAATTTACTTATAAAATTTTAACTCAGTCTGTCATGTTCCAAAATTTTAGAACTGATGTCACATGCACTTGTTAGCATTTATTGTTTTAATGGGACTTATCAACAATTTTGGAACAATAAAAGGAATTGATTGTTCAAATTTGGATATAAGAAGTCTGTTGACTGGAAATGTAAAATATGATAATCTTTTTTGATAAAAGCCTTTTTTATTAATTGCTAAAACTTTAATGAGAGTTGACTACACATAAGTAGTTATTCATAGTCCAAACCTTTTCTATCCCTTGTGTAGTTCATGCTAAAATGTACTAAATATTTTGTGCAAGAGATGAATTTTGTTACTGACTAAATAAAGGGACTTGGGTCATACTTGTTCGAGTTCGACCTTTAAAAAGATGTTTTTTCTTAAATCTTTCTCTTGCATTTAATCTTAAAAAGATATTTAATCTTGCTCTTGCATCCCAAAATTAAAGATGGAGTACTATGAAAATATACCACTGCTCTTGATTAGTACTTGACCATGGTGTTATCTATATATGATACAGACCGCCTGATATAATATTATCTCTTGTGCTGTAGAGACCCTGGCGCAGAACAAAAATTTAAGGAAATTAGCAATGCATATGAGGTACAACTTGAGTCTTTAGGTCATACTGGTTTCGGGATTATGAATGGTTGGAACAGTTGTTCTTTATCTTTGTGTACTAAATTGATCTGAGCGTTTATTTATTATGCAGGTCCTGTCAGATGATGAGAAACGATCTGTGTATGATAAGTATGGGGAGGCTGGTCTTAAAGGTGGTATGGGAATGGGGGTAAGTTGATTTGTAACATTTTGATTACCAACTAGGCTTTAGAAATTACATAAAGATTCCAACTTTGTTCTGCTTTCTCATGGTTGGATATGTGGCTTCAACTTGCCAGGATTTCAGCAACCCTTTTGATTTGTTTGAGTCACTATTTGAAGGAATGGGTGGCATGGGGGGTATGGGCATGGGAGGCAGAGCTTCCAGAAGTAGAGCTGTTGACGGCCAGGATGAATACTACAACCTCATCTTAACTTTTAAGGAGGCAGTTTTTGGAGTTGAAAAGGAAATTGAAATAACGCGACTTGAGAGCTGTGGGACTTGCAATGGCTCTGGTGCAAAGCCAGGGACAAAAGCATCCAAATGCAGTACATGTGGTGGGCAAGGGCAGGTTGTCTCATCTGCAAGGACTCCATTGGGTGTCTTCCAGCAGGTAATGGCTTGCTCTGCATGTGGCGGGACAGGTGAAGTTTTTACCCCTTGCAGCACATGCTCTGGTGATGGACGGGTGAGGAGAACAAAGCGCATTAGTTTGAAGGTTCCTCCTGGGGTGGACTCTGGTAGCCGTTTGAGGGTCCGATCTGAAGGGAATGCTGGAAGAAAAGGCGGGGCACCTGGTGACCTTTTCGTTGTCATTGATGTCATTCCTGACGCCATACTAAAACGTGATGATACCAATATCTTATATACATGCAAAATATCATACATAGATGCAATTTTGGGCACTACAATTCAGGTGCCAACCGTGGATGGTACAGTCGATCTGAAGATTCCAGCAGGCACCCAGCCAAACACCACACTTGTAATGGCGAAGAAAGGAGTCCCCGTGCTAAACAAAAGCAACATGAGGGGTGATCAGTTGGTCCGTGTACAAGTCGAAATCCCGAAAAGATTAAGCAATGAAGAAAGAAAGCTTATTGAGGAGCTTGCAGATCTAAGCAAGGGGAAAACTGCAAGCAGTAGAAGATAGTTTGCCTAGGTGTCGTGTTTATATTACTTGCCACAATCAATTCGTTTCATCCCTCTTGTGGATGCAAAGTTTTGACAACCTTGTTGCTGTGCAAATAGAAACATAACAGTTCTCAATCCTGTGAACTGCATATGGAGTAAGCAAATGTTTGTATTGGTAGGAAAAGGACCCATACTAGGTAAACATTGGGTAGGACATAAAGTTGGGACATATTTTTTTGTCTGGTTTGTTTTGGAAGATGAACTTCACTTGCTTCTATATTGAATTTTGTGATAGGGCTACGATTTGTTTCGCAATACTACCTTCTTGATTTTTGTGTTAATTTGATTATTATGGTCTAAAGACATATGCCAATCAAGACCGACTTGAATCTCTTTCCTTTTCATAATTAAGTCAGTCAAGCTCACATAACCTATATGCAGTGTTTGGTTGCTGTCCCTGTTAGTGGGGTCAGAAGACAAAACAAAAAAATCTTGTCCCTTTCTTATGTTTGGTTGCTGTTTCCAAATTTTTGTCTTCCGTCTCCGAATGACAGGGACAAAAGTTTTTGTTCCTTTCAAAAAGGAAGAACAAAAACTTGTCCCCGTCTCCGGACTTTTCTCCAACACCTAACTAATGCCAGCGACAAAACTAAGAAAAAAAAAATAGTTAATGGAATCTCTATGGTTTTGATATTTTTTTGATATCGTGTTTTTGAAAATTAGCATTTATTATTATTTATTATTATTATTTAGTTGGAATAACAAATTAAATAGTATCTAATATTTTAAAAATTGAAATAAATAACAAATTAAATAGTATATGATATTTTGAATAATTATTAGTATTATACGGAAATTATTATTATTATTAATAATTTTGAATTGATTATTATTATTATTGTTATTGTTATTATTATTATCAATATTATTATAATTTATTATTATTATTATTATTATTTTTGTATTTATTATTATTATTATTATTATTATTATTAATTTTGTATTTATTATTGTTATTATTAATAATAATAATATTATTATTATTGTTATT
>JANIPN010000219.1:3486934-3512912 GCA_027478595.1 Erythroxylum anguifugum
TAACAAGCTTTATTTTTCATTTCATGCCCATTCCTCCCTCCTCGTACCCACCAGACATTAATATTAAGACACATTTACAAAAAGAGCTTTATTTATATAAAAGTTAATGATATATTTGTAATATGAATGTCTTATTGTTATAACATTAATTATGATATCATTATTAAATTCTACTTATAGAGACAATTGTGTAAATAGATATTCACATTAAATGTTAATTTATAAATATCAAAACCCTGAAACCTTTTATTTAAAGTTCTATAAAAAGGCCTAAAATGAGATTGGTAACTCTTAATGCGTCAGTTTTGATTCTTGTAGTCTAGTCAAGCTATTTTAAAATTAAATAGTAAATTAAATTGATAAGGAAAAAAGTTTAAAGTTTAAAAGGTTCAACCAAAATTAAATTGTCATAAAATCAATTAAAGATTAAATAAAATTTAAAAATTTTAAAAAATAATTAAAGAAATTGTTCTTACTCTTCAATTAAATAAAAATTAATTATTTTATTTTAGTTTTAAAAAATGATTAAATTCACTAAGAAAAAAAAACAAAATATAACTATTTAACAATTTCGCCGAAATAAATAAAATTATAATAAGAGGAATTTATAAGTATGTATTTTTAAGCATTGAATAATCTCACTGAAATGTAAAATTTCTATATATTTTTTCAATTAAATAATGAGCCTTAACAAAATACAACGCCGTGGTTGACGTGAAACCTTCCAGGTGTATGAGATCTAAAATCCTTCAGTGTTCCTCTAGCTAGCAGCAAGAACATTTTGAAGCACCAACTCCAAGTCCTTTAATCTATGGGATCACAAAAAGTTGATTCGAGTAAGCTAAAGACAGGCAACCACAAAGTTCACAGCAAATGGGAACTGTACCTGACATCACTTAGATCTGGATAAATTGCTATTGCATCTTTAAAATCCTGAAATTCACCAGCGAATTTAAGATAGAATCAACTGTCCCGGTCCGGTAATTGCTCGTCAAACCAATGAAGTTTCGTATTAGACTTCATCTGGGAATGCTTACGGAAGGAAGGAGAGGACTGACCTGGTCAGAAGTGGAAGATGTATATGTGATCACACATGACATCCCAGCTTGTATTGCTGCCTGTAAGCAAAGAGTGAGCTTTAGTATGAAATTTGAAGATTGATCAGTTACTTCTTAAAAGGGTACTTCCATTGAAATTCCTATTCCTTAAAGTCCTTACACTTTTTTAAATGCACTCACTCACCCCTTCCGTAACTTTTCCGTTAAAATACTTGACGAAACTGATACGTGACATGAATCGGAACATTCAACGTGTCACGGCGCCGTTGAAAAAATTAACAGAAAGGTCCGAATCCATTTAATAAAGTATGAGAACATTTTTCTGAAATGGTAAGCTCAAAATTGCAGAAAACTGCATAGGAGAAAACAATTACCTGCAGACCAATGACACTATCCTCCACCACCAAACAATCTCTTGCTGGCACTCCAAGAACCTGAAAGGGAACAAGATTTTACAGAGTCATAGGTAAAAAGTACAAATTGAATATGACGCTTCTATTTTCTTGTAAGACATGATTTACTATGTGTTGACTACCTTGGCAGCTGTGATATAGATTGATGGATCTGGCTTTTTTTCCTTCACATCATCGCCTGCAAGATGAATGTACAACATCAATGCAGGAACTCAGAAGGAACAGAGTAAGTCATAAATGAAATTCGTTTACCTGCAAGGAAACAATCAAGACCCTGAAAGCGATCCTGGAAAAAAGGTTGATAAAAGAACTTTAATTGCCGGATAGTTACGAGATACCAGCTCCAAAAATGGTGGATATACCTACCATTCCAATAAGGTTCTCAAGACACAGGATGACTGAACTTTTAGTTGCTGCAGAGCAAACAGCCAGTTTTTTCCCCTGCAAAAGTAGCGAAATTGAAAGAGAAGCATAAAACATGCAGCTGATCCATGTTGGAACAGATATTCAGAAAAAAGGACTCCTCTAGACTTAGCAATGGACCTGGCTAGACCAGAACCCAGATCAAATTTTCTAAGACTCAAGCCAGAGGCCCCAGCCCGTGCCAGCTCTAAGCTCGAGCCTAGCCAAAACCCAATCAGCATTAGACTTTATCCGTTGCTTTCGGATCTAGAACAAACAATGTAGCACGACTAAACAGTTTGAGTTTTGCAAATGGTAACAGTATGATCTTACAGCAGCCTTGGCTTCATCCATCAATCTTAGGACTCCAGGTCTAGGTTTCACCTAAATAGAGCAGAACAGTAGTTCAGATGAGTCGATCGAAACTGTAATAAACATCATAACAACATTCAACACGAGAAACTCAATTTGCCTTCTTACAGTTCCTGATTTGATTATTTCTTTGTATCTTTCGGTTTTCCAGTCCTACAACAGCAACAACGTAAACAAAGTGGTCTGAAAGAAGAAGAGTCCATTACTACACTAAGAAAATTTCCCAAGTGTTTCTTTATGATACCTGAAGAGTATCAATCAACTTGGCGCGACTCTCATCGTCCTCCGGAGGAGTCTCGAATATGGTGGAAGATGGCCATCCGTGCTCTCTAAAGTACCTGCAACACCACCCAAAAGTCTCTTTTTTTAATATAAACAAGAAGCAGCTTGAATGCTCACTTTTAGAGAAAATTAAAATTGCTGAAGAAGAAATTGGAGAGAACCATCGCATTTTTGGCTTGCCGCCACCAACTTGGTTCTGGAACACATCGTAGAAATCAGCGGCCCAGTTTAGAATCTCGGGCTCAGAAGGGCAACGAACATTGAAGTGAGCGAAAGCGTCGTTGTAGGCCTGGCGGTGGAGGTGCTCGGACTCTATAATCACGCCGTCACAATCAAAGATGAGAGCTTGCAATGAAGCTGTAGTGGTAGTAGCAGCAGATAAAGATGGCAACTTTTGCCTCCTTCTGGTGCTGAATCGGACTACATGGGGAGAGTTGAATGTGCCTAGACAGTTAGAGAACGATCTTAGCGGCGGAGATGGCCGGAGACTGGGTTGTCGAGATACGAACATGGAAACTGTCATCATTACCAAAGTTTGTTGGGTCAAATATTCCTTTTATATATTCTGTTATCGGCTTTTAGATTACTTTAAATTGTGTGGCTCTCGTTCAATCAGTTTAGTGGATTGGGTTATGCTAAGAGATACCCTGAACTTGAAGCAGGAAATAAGCGAAGGTAAAGATTGAGCAACATCATGTTCAAAATCAATTCCAATTCACAGTAACACAGGTCACGATACAAATCTCCATTATCATTTAAATCTTGAGGTTGTTCTGCTTCTACCAAACGAATACAAAACCTCAATTTACATAATGGATACTGGAAATGTTATTGAGTATATCCAATCTCTGCAGCCGAAACCCTGTCCGAGCAGCCTTTGCCTAACTCCATCCAGAAAGTCACAATGAGGATCCACCAGTTCGATCCTTGTTTCTTTCTCTCTTCTAACAAAAAACTAAATGAGCCCTCCTTCAAAGATGCAAACTTTATGGACATGTGGCTTGGATTCCCCGAATATCTCTCAATTTATTCAGCTTCTGATCATTTGGGAAAATATTCAGTCTTTCCATCATTAGATCAAAACAAATCATGAACGTTTACAAAAAAAGTCACATTCGAAATAGACAATAGTTCTAAATGAAACACTTTATGAATTTTATGATCAAAAGAAATAAAACGATGAAACATGTTTTCCCATGAGATGGATCAGATTCCTGGCTTGGATTCTCCGAAGAGAATGATCGCTCAGATTATTCAGCTTCGATCATTTGGGGAAATAGTCATCACTTCCATCTTTATTTGTTTGGAGGAGGGAACAGGAAAAGAGTAAGGAAAAGAAATTGTATCTCTTAAGAAAAATTTGAGCCATTTTTATTCTTATTTTGCAATTTCTGCAAGATTTTAATAAAAATGGCCAAAATTTCCTTTTCATTCCTCTCGATTCTCTTTCTTGTTCTTATCCAAAGAATAGAAATAAAGAGAAATACAATTTCTTTTCCTTTCTCTTTCTTTCCTCCATCCAAACAAAGGATGAATACAAATTTCAAATTAAAGTTATCTGAAAATAGCTATGAATTTAAAAAAACACAAGAACATGAAGACAGAAACAAGTTCTCTAATCACTACTACGACAATCCAGGAAGCAAAACATAAACTAATGTAATGGAACTTAAAATATGCCTAAATGATGGATCAGATTTCTGGCTTGGATTCTCTGCAGAGAAAAATCGCTCAGTTTATTCAGCTTCGATCATTTGGGGAAAAAATCATCACCTCCATCATCCACACAATCCACACTATAAAACAAAATCGATTAAGCTTCCTTGGAAGCACAAAAATCCTACTAACCCTAAAACCCCCTTCCACACACCGAGAATCAAGCACAAGAATGAAAACTGCACATTAACCATAAAAGACAACAACTTAAACATGACCAGTGATAACCATATTTACCAAAATCCAAAAGGGGCTTTTGAAAACTAAAAAACGTAAAACAAAAAGAATGAATGAAAATTGTAAGTGAGGGAGAATAGTTAATTCTCTCAGACAAATGCCTCGATTTGTCGTCAGGGAAAAAATGGAATGGATAAATAAAATCGGACTCGTCATCTGTTTTGGATCATCACCGAGAAACTAAAACACTCCCCCATGGTTTCATCTTTGAAAGAAAGCCCTTTTCACATCGAAAACTAAACAAAACAAAATAATAGTGCAAAAACAAGAAACCCAATGAAGAAATTATTCAAAGGAATCATCTAAATTGAGAATTTCTTGGTGACGACGACGAGGGCAGGAAGGCATGTCCTCTTTATAGTGGGAGGAGTTTGGGATGTTTAGGGTTTCATTTCGCGTTAAAAATCCTAAATTGCCCTCACAGGGTTTAGGGTTTTATCATAGCGCCGCGTTCCTCTTCTTTGTTTGATTGGGTCCGCCTCACGACCGTTGGTCTTGGATCCGACCCGAACCGATTCCAGAATGTTGGATTTAAAGTTTGACCGAATTTGAGTTAACTTTTTTTGTCATTTTTAATTAATTTAATTTAAAATATTTCAAATATAATCTTAAATTTAAATTTTAAATTATTCCAATTAAATTGAATTATTTCTTTATGTTCTTTAATTAAATATTGAAGTACAATAATTTATAAATTAAAACATCAAGTACTATAGGCAAATAAAAGTTAAACAACCAAAATCAATTTGTAGCTATTCTACCATTTTTGGGCTGGACCAATTGGGATGGAGTAGTCCATTAAATAGGAAATTTGTATTTTTGAGCCAATTTATTCCAATTTAGGTCTCTAAATACTGACAGAATTATAATTAATAAGAATTTGGTTAGTGGATTCAATAAACCATTTAAGTTGGGATAGGTCAGTCTCGTCAATTTTTAAAAAATATTTTTTTCAAATTAAAAATATAAAACATCTTTTTTTAATTAAATTCGAGCCTAGTTTATCTAACCTCATACTCAATTAAAAATACATAAATTTGGGCATATTAATTGATCAATTGTCATTCCTTCGTTTAAGATTCTACGCTCAAAGTTTGAATTTTGAGCCTGAGTTAAAATAAAAAAATTTGACTTAATTCAATATAATTTGATTTAAAAAGTTCGAACTATATTGGATTAAGATGATATATCTTATTTAATAGTTGAAGAAATAATATTAACGCGATGTTATTTTATTAATGACATTATTTTGACTATCAGCATTAATTAATTAAGCCCATTAACTAACTCTTTAAATACTTTTTTTAGAACACATAATCCATAAATTTGTTATATGCAAACATTTTGTACTGATCTAGTCAGATTTGGTCAAACTATACAGGAAATGGAATGGGATAGGCATAGCAGAAACAGCCTAAGGTAGGCCTTAGAGGCAGAGACTGCATCATTAACAGAAACTCAATGACTATCTATAGTTGCCAGCTACTTGTATAAATAAATGCCAACTGAAGTATAGTTTCAATTTGTCCTATACTTAGCAAACCACTAAATACATTTAGAATCTCAACGAAACCATCTGTGGCTGCCTCACTGAAACATGGTCAGATAAAGATGCATTCATTCATAAACAAATTCAGCACTGCAATAACAGAGAACAGAACTGTTAAATTTTGCTCTGCTCTGTTTTTCTGAAAATTTGTCAAAACTGGTATATTAAAAGGAAACAAAAAAAGGGTTGTTCTGAGTTTAGTTCGATCGATGCACACATCATTTGTAATTGCATGTCTAATTTAAAGTCCGATAATATAAGTTACTGGGACTTTTCAGGCAAAGTCACAGCAGTAGAAAGCTGCTAATCGACAAGGAAAAACGATGCCAAGACATTTTGGTCAATTAGGTACGTCGCATGCGAGAATGGTGATGGTTGATGGGCCAAGCAGATCCCGAGAAGATAAGGGAAAGTAGACAAGAGAATCAAATCAAATCGAATCGAATAAATGAAACAGAGAAGTTGAAATACACAGGACTTCATGCACAGAGCCAGTGATGGGCAGGGAAGGGAGGACTTGTGAGGTTTATAAAGCCTAGAAGGACAACAATATATAATCAGATATGTCTCGTTGCAACCATCTCTGTACATTGTGTAAAGTTAAAAATTTCGAATTCGATGTGTACAATTTATGCTGACACACTACACACACAAGCATAGCTGTAAAAGAATCCCAGGATAATACCCTTTTCAGTAAGAGGAGTTTCTAGTGGAAATGAGAAGAGAAAACTCTGATCCATGGCGTCACCTCACCATTGATAAAGCATCAAGTATTTGTCGTTTACGGGTTGTAGAAATGGTCACCACAGCGACATTTCCAACCTAGAGGCTTGTAATTCGAGTACCTGCTGCCTGCTACTGTATTGTATGATGGTTCACTGTGCTCAGCCACTGTTTTCTCAGTTAAACTTGGATCAACTCGGTTGTGACTTGGTAGAGTGGGTACCTGAACCGCCATGCATGGGTGACAACCGTTGCATTTGTTATGGCAACTCGGCGGCGTCGAACCTAACCTGGTTTTTTCTTCAAACAAGAGATCCTACACACACACAAATAAAAGGAAAAACTGAGTGACAAGACAACCCAGTTGATGTGATGCATCGAAGAGAAAGACACATGAAGCTGAGAGAGAGTTCTCGGATATGGAGTAAATCCAACTTACTCGAGGAGAAATAGTTGGAGGGAGTTGGTGTTGATGAATAAAGCAACAGACAGACGAGGAGAGAAGATGGTATACTAAAATCACCGCAATAACTACTCTGCAATAATGGGAACTCATATTTCTCAAAAAAAATAATGGTAACTCATTATGGCAACGAAACAAGACCTCTCGTGTCACCATGAAGTCATGAATAAGCAAAGCAAGCAACCATATCAGCTGATGAGGTGGGACTAAGCAGCAAGGAGAGAGCAAGGTTTTTGGTTATGGAGAGTGAGTTTTGACAGGCATAAATATGGTAATAAGAGAGGAAGGTGATGGTGAAGGTGGGTGGTGGGTGGTTTTAGGGACAGTAGAAAGAGAAGAGAGAAAGAGAGAGTACATAAGGTGGCAGAGAAGTGAAAACAACAAGACGACGGAAGGGAAGCAAAATGGGAGCATCCACATTACTAGACGAGGACACATTGGGAAGCTACTTCTTTCTTATTGTTTTATAGGTTTTTTTAATTATAATTAAGAATCGAAAAACAAAAAATAATTATTTCTAGGTACTTACATTTTCTTTAATATTTATAAAACTAATTATATGATGCAATTATATGATAGTCACTTCAAAATAGTAATGTAAATAAGATATTTAAAAGTGTTTAATTTTTTAAAATTAATTTAATATCAAAATTTTAAATTTAGTAATTAATTTTTCAAAATTCGTAGGTTAATTTTTATGATATAAGTAATAAATAAATATGCACCTAATATTTAGTAGATACACCGCATCAATAAAATAACTTTTTAACCTAAGTTTGACCTAATTTATATTCGTTTTAAAAGATTAATCATCGTTAACTTAAAAATTTAACACTAATTTGAAAAAAGTAGATATTATTTTATTTATTATACCTCTAATTAACTATTGAAGAGAGAAATATATTTATGCATTTATAATTATTTTTTTTTAATTTTTCTTGACTCAAATCAAAACTTCAATTATTTATTTTTTAAATTTCTTCTTTTTAATATAAAGAAAGATTAAAAAATTTTAAAAATTCCCCTAATAACGATTAATTCTTTTGCTCTTTTTAATGAAAAGACATCAATCTCTTCTATATTTTCATCTCTTTTACCAAAATATTTCATGTTTTAAAATTACGAAAAATTAAAATATAATTATTTTTATTAAATTATGTCATTAATATAGTTTAGACACACAATACTTAAAATAATTATAAATTAGTAAATTACGTTAATGATAAGTACTCCTTCCTATTCAAAATAAATGTCGCTTTAGAGAGATTTTAATTATTCAAAATATGTGTCGTTTGTGACTTTTTATGCATATCTATAATTTTACTTTCAAAATTACCCTTTAATTTCTCTCACGTCTTAATCACACAGATTATATTTTTAAGGCACTTTAACATGTAATTAATAAGGGTATATCAGACATTTCATTAACTTTCTTAATGTACAAAACATGTAATTAATAACGGTATATCAGATATTTCATTAACTTTCTTAATAAGTGTACATTTATCTAAAATGATACTTATTTTGAATAGGAGAGAGTATAAAATAAGTTTTTTCATTGATTAATAAATTTTTTAAAAAAAATCTGACAATTTAGGATATTTTTAGTTGAAGGCCAAAGGCCAAAGGCCCGGCTGAGCATTGGTAGATGTGAAGAAAGCAAAAGGCTTGAAGAGGTGACATAATTTATTTTAATATATTATTTAAAAAACAAAAAGGAGAGGCAGTGAGTTAAATAGAAGTATTAATGGGAAAGAAGAAGAAAGGAAGGCAGTCTTGCTTTTTCTCTGTTTTCAGTGTTCAGATCTGAGAATATGGAGAGACTTTGAATGCGATTGCTTCAGACTTGTGTTCAGTTATAGATTCTCTTTACTCTTTTTTCTATTAAAAAATCACTTAAAAATAACAAAAAGAATTTTCCTTAAAGAATTTAAAATATTATTAATATTAAATTATGATAAAATCAGTTAAATATTAAATAAATTTTAAAATATGATTAAAATATATTGTTTTTGTTGATCGAAGAATTTGAAGTTTAATTAAAATATATAATATTAAATAAAAATTAATTAAATTTTCTTATTTTATAATAACTTATTAATTTATAAAGATTAATCGATTAATTAATAAATTGATCAATTTTTGTCAATAAAAATTATTAAAATAAATTGAACTGGAAAGTTAAAAATCGAACTATTCAAAAATTTTACGATTGAACCGATCAAATCAATTGAGTTTTATATTTTAAAAAATAATTACCGATTATGGACATTAACAATTTTAGTAGAAGCATAGAACGTTTCATAAGTATTATTTTTGAAAATGCAAATTTAATTACAATAATGGACTCCTTCGATATGTTTTCCGTTCGATTCAAATTAACTTAGAGTCAACATGATAAAAATTATTAATTAAAATAATTTTACTTAAATTAGTAGATTCTATCTTTTTTAAATTGAATATAATTAATTTAATTATTTAAAAAATACTTTTAATAAATAGAAACCAAATTATTATTTTGTAAGCTATAATAAATGTGGATTGAAAAGTTAAAGACAGAATACTGAAGACATTGGGATGGTTGACTCTGACATATCTGCCAAATGACAGTAAACTTTTTGCCTTTTCTGTTGAGTTTCACTTGTTTTCTCTGTGCTCTTTTTACTTCACCTAGCCACTCCCATCCCATAGCCCCATTCCTTGCTATGAATGCCAACTTTTACTCGCACTTCTTATAATTGTAACGTGCTGCTCCATCTTCAACTAACTAGTATATTTGAGATGGAAATTCAATATTGTATAACATGAAAGATACAAACATGCTTCTAACAGGCATGAGAAGAACATCTCCCCGACTCCAGTTCTATCCTATACCTTTAGGATCTTGGTAGAGAGACAAGTCAAACAAAGTGCTAAGTTTTGACATGATGTATACATGCAAATGGCCGATTAGAAAAGTCATGAAACCATGTTTTCACTCTTAACAGTGTCAGTCCTGAAAGCTTTTAGCATCAAATTTCTGTTTCCTGCAGAAGATTGAAAGATGCTTCTTTTTACCTTTCTCGTCTCTTTCTCGCTTTCAAAGAAGAAAGAAGAAGTAATTTAAAGTGGTGGGCAGTAAGCAACTCATCACTGTCACTGTCATCCGTCTCTCTTTAGTCTGTCAAATTACTGTTTACAGCTTGCCTAGTGAGTGAGTAGAGCGGAGTGGCTTCTCATGTATCTGTTGTTTCACAGTAACAAATCAAGTAACATAGAAAAGGCAATCTTAGCCATGGCAGGTTCTTGTTGGCTTCGATTACTCCTACCTTACTCTTTGCTCTTTGTATTGTATTTAAGTTTCATAAATTAAAAATTTGCATAAAGATTATTAGAAAATATTTTCCTGTTAGTAATTTTGATATTAAAATTTCTTTCAAAATTATTAATCTATTTATTTTGTCATTTTAAAAATTATTATTTCAAATGTCATAATTTTAATAAAAGATCATGTCAGTTTATTAAATTGAATTAAAGATTTACATAAAAATATTAATCAAAAACTTTCTATCAGTAATTTTTCCAATTCCCTAACAAGGAATATCAAGTCCTTGAAATTTCACATAAATCTCCTGAAATGTCAGAGACTTAGACTGATTTCTAAGTATGTTGATTAATGTTTCTTTTGTGATTAGTCAAAAAACAATATGAGTGTGTATATTTCTCTCGAGTTGATTTTGGGTGTGTATAATTGAAAGGTCTCGTGTTTTCCATCCGGGCATGTCGCGGATGTTGAAACTTTGAAACCAAAGTAGTCTAGGTTTTCACGTAATGTGAGTGACGGTGACTAACTATGAGAGCTCTCATCTCTGCTTTGTTGTGCTCTGGCAAGTGCTGTGGTGCTTCGGTGGCTCAGACAGCGAGAGTATGTTTCTATTGAGGGAACTCCTTCACTTCTTATTACGTCTGGTTCCTTAGGTTGGGGACCTTTGTTTTAAAGATTTTTTTATATTATAACCTTGTGTGCTGTCTCAACTTCCTGCAAGGGCCGACTGTCCACTGGAATTCTTGCTAAAAGCAAAAGGGTCCAGCCATTATTTTCTAGTAGATAACACAAAGAACTCTTTCAACAATTGACAATGACTTCCTTTTCTTCTCATTGGGATTGCTTTGCAGTGAATACAATAATTAACGATCTGCGGATGTAAACATTGCATAGCTTTCAACGATCATATTCTCCCAACCCAAGAACCATCACGGTACATTATGCAGGGATTAATGAACTCTAACGCCTGTCCTGTGTATCAAGTTCATGCGAGCAATACAGCAAGTTTTCGAAGGACACTATAAGCTTGTAACTTCTGCTAAGGACCCACGTTTTCCTCGAATACCAATAATTCCTGAAATGGTAAAAGAAAAACTTAGAATATAACCAAAAACCAGAAAAACCAATACCAATTTGTTGAAAGTTGGTAGTTGAAGCAAGTTAAAGTCGTCAACAAGTCACAGACACCTCCACGACATTGCATTACATGTGAAAGAACAGATCGCTTCTATTTTTTTTCAATGATATGGAGTCACGATCATGTTGTACGTATTTTGATTGTTCCGACCCCCCCAATTCGGTCAAAAGTGGCTCATGTGTAACTCACAGAATTAAAGCTAATCATATGTCCTTGTCAAATGCAATTAATTAGCCCCACCGTTTCAACTAAGTATGACGTTTGACTCGTTAAAAGGTTCTGATGAATAATCTGATATTTGGAAAGCTTGGATGCGTATCCACTTGGCAAACTGTTTGTTGCGTGAGCTAGATTTAGTATCTTGGTCATGGTCAAAGTATGTTTTCTTTTCGCAAAGTAGGCACATTATGTTTATTGACTACTTGATCCAGGGATTAAATCATCAGTTTTACTTTTACTGTTTCAACGCTGTTCCGATTCTATATAAATATGTGAATGAGATAAAATAAAACATCATTAGAACAACAAAAGTGGAACAACATACACCTCTTTAATAAATGCAGGGTTGTACTAAACAGATCAATGATATTTTCCAAAATTTAAGCTCTGTAACTGGTGTAGCTCTTCCTCAAAGTTCATTTATTGATCCTAAATTCCAAATAGCTCGGTACAAAATTCCGTTTGTCAACTTTGTTTAAGGAACATGAAACCAAATTAGAAATTTTCTATTTTTATTATTTAGGATGGAATGAAATGTAAAACCCTATCAAACTTCCTCTTAAACAATAGAATAATATTACATTCTATTATAAAACTCTCAGTTCTATTATAAAGCTCTTAATTAAACATTGCCTTAATTAGTTAAATAATTTATTTAAAATACATAATTTGTATAATATTGTACATATTAGTGATAAATTATGCGGAGTTGTACTATGTTATTAAAAAAATAAGAAAGCGAGGGACACGGTACGACTGTCTCCGGCATCATTCCGCAAGCCACATGTGAGGGAGAATTCAAAGGTGATGATGCATGCTAAATCTGTTAAAGCCATCTATATGGTACTTACGAAATGGACATTTCACCTTCTCTGCAGTGTCTGCAATGGGGTCCTCCCAGTACCAAGGTAAATGCTTTTTGGTGTCAAAAGTTCCTTCTCTTCCATATATATTTCTTTCTTTCCACAAAAATGATTCATCAATCTCAGTTACAACCCCTCTGATGAGTGTTGTAGATATTTCTTTCATTTTCTGGTAAAATAATTTCAGGACATCACAGGTTTCCCATGAGCAAAACCTGCAAATCAGGAATCAGGACCACTGAGCCTGAGCCCTGTGATCACGTGTGTGTATTACATAATACACTATCATTGCGGTATCAAATTCAAGACTTCAATGTACTCGACTATTGATGTTAAGGACAAGAAAATAAAATCAGTAACCTTTTTTATGAATTTAGTACTATGCAAGGGGTAGGGGGGGAGGGGAAAAAACAGGTCCCAAATTGTAGGTAGTGATGAACTGGACATGGTACACCATTTTCTCCACCTTGCTGCTAAGTCATGGTGTGCTTAAACCTTCACAGTGCCTCACCTACTGGTCATGCATTGGCTTCATGGAGAATTCTCTCCTGTAAAACTAGACACTTAAAATTTGGCCAACGTATCACTTGAAAATTTTGGTATTTGCATCATTTGGAACTCGAAATATTTGATCGATATGATTCTTCGTCTAAAATCAGAGGTGGTATATTCCATGTTCCAAGTGTATGTCCAGAAACCTTTCCACCTGGGTTTCACGGTTGAATGCAGGTAAGCCTAAGGACGAGAAGGACCAACTTCTCTCAACCAAAACTTGGATGCAGTTGTATCTTACCTTCTTTGGTGGCTTCTGCACATCGCCTCTCGTAATTGCAGGAGAGCTGAGGGTCCAAGGCTTTCAGCAAGGTGTCATACTTCTTTTCAGCATCACTAATGCATGCTGCCTGAATTGAAATAACGAAAAAGTTTATTAGAAAATCATTGCATCTGTAGTTGATGTACTTACCTATTTTAGAAAATCACATCAGAATACAAGAAACAGAAACTGAATGGCTCCCGATATCGGCCTTCCAGTATCAGTGTACCACCACCAAATAACAGCAATGTGATCACTGAGTCATATTGGTTGGTAATCTTTTGTAAACAACTTGGAAGGAACGGTAACTTCTGTCAATGTAAACCTGCTTGAGGTTCATAATATTTACAGGTCTATACTTAGTTCTTTAATATCATTATCCAGAAACACCTTCATTCTTTCACACAGTCACATAATGTCCACAAGCAGAGGGAACAACCCTGGATTTAAAGCCTGTTAACTTTTATCTCCCAGTTGAAACAAATACAACCCTGTCTCTCTTTCTCTCTGTGGAGTAGGAAAAATAAGACAAATGCAGAGAGGGTAGGAAGGGGATATATCTAATAAACTGCAAATCTTACAAGAGTATATATATAGTAGCATATAAATTAAAGAGAAAATGTATTTTCTGAATGTCCACACAACAGCGACATTGTTGCTTGGATTACTCACCAGCATAGATGGAGCTGATGAAGGACCATATATTCTGACAAACATGCGCAAAGCGTTGAAATTATTTTCTATAACATCATCCTGCATAAGAACAAAAAATTTCATGCAATAAGGCATCAACAAATTAAGGGAGGCAGATGTACCTAAATTCAAGCAAATGGATAAGCATACCTCATAGTCAAACCTACATCATTGAGTCAGCTGCCCAGAAGTTAAACCAGTAATTCTTGGCATATGCACCAAAAATTGGTCAGTTAGAGCATCAGTTACCCCACAACAGTATCTTATCACACAGAGAAGAGAAGTTTGAAACAGGAAACATGGAATGTCGAGAGTTCATGCAAGAAACTTGAGATACTGATAGTACAAGTTCTTTCGCAAGCAGATATTTAGAAATTTAAAAAATTCCGCTAGAGGCTTTCATGGTGGCAAGCAGTCCATGTAAGCCAATGTTACTTTGGAAGATGTGAACATGGCCAAAGTTTTTTTTTGTTTTTGGTCTTGTGCACAAGTCACTCATTGAAGAAGAGGAATAGTTCATTTACTTTCATCCAATTGATGACAACAAAAGCAGTACATCAAAAATTGTCAAGTACATAATAGATAGCACTCACAGATCATCAGACATTTCCACCAGAAACTCTGAAATGGATAGGAATTCCATATGCAAGTCATTAACCTTCAGAACAGCTTCAAGGGAAAAAACACTTCAATTAGACAATATACTGGTACTATGTCCAGACGTGCGAACAAGAAGCTACAAATATCTTGATATCAGAGTGACGATAAAGCTTGATAGTTGAAATGATTGGGCCCTTTTCTATCAAAAGAGTCCTTTTGAATGAAGTGGAAAAAGGACAAGCTATTATCAATAATCATCTGGTCAAACTCACCACCAAATTGGAGGTCCTTATATACAATGTTTGGATGGGCTTGATTTGGCAAGATATTGAAGAATAAAGTGTCAAGAAGAATTCAATAACATCATGTAGCAATCTCACCAGTGGTCCAGCTCAGATTAACGAGTTGAGAACATGTTTTCAGGTTACATGTAATTATCAACACATTCCCATCTCACCAGTACAGATGAATAACCAGACAACATGTTTTCAAGTTACCTCTCAGAACACGGAATTACCTTTTCTCCTCTCAACTTGTAAAGGAGAAGATTCAGTACTCTGTAATCAAACGATTTCAGATGTATAGCTTTCATAACATCTTCCACAGAGATCTGAAAACCAAGTTAATTCTTATGAGAAAGGAAAATCAAATTCAGCTGCTTTCTAATATTAACCTAGTCTTTGGAATCACTAGAGAAAGAATTGCTTGAAAACTTTCTACTGGATAGAAGTTGTAGCATTATAGTAATCTTATTTAATTCAGAAGAGATTAACTATAAGAAAAGGAAAGATCAATTGGTAATCACCAGAAACGACAATATAATACATACATTATGGAGGGTTAAATACTCTAAACTGATTCTGTGGAGAAGCTAAAAACCTAATCATTAGTTTCCATTGTACGTCATTGTTTTGTGAATGCACAGAGGGTTAGACTATAATTTCATGTTCGTAGGACACTGTGATATCTCTAAGAAGATTTTATAGTTATGATGGTTATGGTCAAAAATGGCACTGTGAATGTGTTGCTTTCTAAATGATAAACACATAAAATTTGAAACGAGAGAATGAAATAACAATCCCAAACAAGGATGATTTACCTCCTCTTTATTGCTAAGAGCAGAACAAAGTTTTCTTTCTAAAGCCCAGTACTCTTCTCCATGCCATAATTCCTCCCTTATCCTTAACCCATTGCAGAGTAAAGAAAAAAGAACTTTAGTTAAGATCTAAAGTTCCTTCTCTTACACAAGAAGAGAAGGTTAGCAACACTTATTTTACCTCTGTGTCATAAGGCCGAGATTTTCAAGTTGACTTGTAAGAGGCCTGAAAGGATCACTTTTGAACATGCCAATAACTTTAGAAGTCCAGCAACCATTTGTGTCCTACACTAGAAATTGAATGACATTAGCAACTTGAAACCTGAAAAGGCAGTGACAAAGAACAAGGTGGCATTGACTCCAAAATCTCATTACCAACATATCTGCAGTTTCTATATAAGAAGCTCCATCATTTGACATATTAACTATCTCCTCATTCAGACTATCCATCTGCAGGCAAAAATGGACTATAAGGGAAACTATGCAAAAACATTTGAAAACCCCATGACCAAGTATCAGCCATTTGTCACCTGATAAATGTAACTTTCAGTGAACACAAGGACGGGTAGATATTTGAATATCATTTGCGGGCTCTTTTCATCCATACCATGAAACATAAAGTAAGATCTGCACTGTAAATTGGGAGCTAAAAGTGAGACATTTCATCTAAATAGTTGGATACAGAAAATTCCACCCACAAGATAAAAAGAGGACACACACTGACATACTTCGTTTTCATCAACTAGAACTGCTTTCAAGTTTGTGTTACTCAATTCCCCAAGTAAATAAACAGAAACTGGGAAGCAGATGCATTCACTTACAAAGTCCTCAAGAGTAGAATTTGCTCTTCGCATAGCATCCAATCCAACAAGAGCTGTATCTACAAAATTTCCTTGGGAAAAGACGCAACCTCCACTTCCACCAATCGGAAGGCTCTCATTTCCATCACCTCCAACGCAACTTTGTCGAAAGCCTGCAACCAATAAAAGCTAAATGCTCTTGGACGAAACACAACATCGGAAATGGTTGGAGAAACAGCAGGAAACAGATACCTGTAACTTCGTTTCGGGCTTGCAATGGAACTTGGGCATTGAAAAAGAGATGGGCCTCCTCCAGAAAAGACAGAGAAATCTGCTAAAACAGCAAAACAAGTTATGTTAACAAGCATTTCATAAAATGCACAAAGTAACAGGAATCACAGAGAATTACTTTTGGGATAGTTTCTGCGATCAAAGTGCACTTGCGATTCAGGTCGAGGTCGCCGCATGGTTGTATCTGTACAATCACAAGAATCACATACAAAAACAAAATGAAGGAAACTTTTATTCAAAAGAAAGAAATGCGTTTGTACTACCAAGAGTAGCATGAGATTGGCGAGGAAGCGATCGGAGTCGTGATTGCCACAGCGAACAAAGCCACGGGACTCCATGAACGTCAACATTCTCTGCACTTCTTCAAGCTTTCTCAGCACTTCCATGGCTCTCTAACTCACAAACTACACTCGGTGTCTACGTCGTTTAACCTCAGGGTTTCGTTTATGAATAATCTACTACGTGTCGTTTTGAGGAGCAAACTTTGCATTATTGTGTATAAATTAGGTATTATGTATTTCTTTAATTCTTTCCTCTCTCTTTTTCTAAATCAAAACGTATTCTGTTGGGCTTTCTACAGCAAAAGTTCAACTAGAGATGATTCACAACAGAGATAAATAAAACATTAATTTTAATTCAAATTAAAATTTAATTATTTTAATTTTAATTGTCAACTTATAATTAAATTAAATCAAATTAATTTTATCTCTAATAATAAATATGAGAATTGGTCTTAATATGACTCTACGTTGCCCGAAGTTAGTAGGCCAAGTTCAGATTGATCGGACCTCAAGTTGCCCAAAACAGCCCAACTTAAGATCCGAGACTTGACATGTACCAAAAAAAAACGATACCGTTTTGTAAAATTTTGAAAAAAACATAAAGTTGTCAGGTTCACATCAGACCACTTTAATGTCACACAGAGAGGATCTACGGACTGATGCAACCTGTGGGCACCAAAAAGATTCCGCCAGAAATAAAGGTGGTACGAATTTTGGAGCCCTGCGTGCCACATTATTGGGAAGTTGGGACCTCAAGGGACTACTATGTGGGTCTTCAAATTAATTAATGAAATGTACTGGTTAGTCCATGTGGTTCTATGGAGTCCATTCTTAGTCACAAATCCCACCTGCCCTATTGAATTATTGTAATCACCAAAAGACATTATGGTGTGGACACATGTGGTGTCCTGCAATAAATAAACCAAACATTAGCTCTTGAATAATTTATCGAATTCACAAAAGTTATAAAGTTTGAATCTCAATAAAAAAAAAACATAAAACTCTCTTATAGTCTAAATAATTTAGGAAATTTTTTAATTCATTATAATTTTGAATAATCAAATAATGTTTCTATAAAGATTCAACTTAGTTTTCAAATTGGAATTGAATAACTAAATCCGATCTAAATTAATAATTTATTATAATCGAATTCTACTAAATTATTAATTTGTCTAGATTTAATAATTAAGTTAGATTATTGTGTTAAAAATTGATTAATTGACGTAACTTAGTTATCTTTTTATAAACAAATTTAAGAGAGATTTCTTAAATAAAAATTAGAAAATTTTTAAAATTACGATATTTTCTACTGTTTTTTAAAATATAAAAAATTCTATATCTTTTATTTAAACATTATATAACTCACTTAAAATTAGACAAAACTTAAAATACACTAATATCTTCAAATCTTCATATACACAAAATTTATTATATATCCCTAGTTCAATAATTTGTTAATAGTTTATTAAATTATAAATTATTATTTGTTAAAGAAAAGATTATATCTTTTACTTCAAATCTATTTAACTCACTTAAAATTAGGAAATAAAAAGTTTAGACTGCATTAATATCTACAAATCATCAATTACATAAAATTTATTATAAATCTACTATTAAATAATTTATTTATATATATATCATAAAAATCTGTATCTCTTACTTCAATTCAATTTAGGACATTTGTTTCCTCCCTTTCCTTTCTCTGCGGATCCGCACATCTTGGAGCATGTAATCATTGATACGTTGGATGTTTCTTTGCAATAATTGGACTTAATCCACGTGCTTCACATTTTCTCCAAATTTGCCTTTCACGGTGACAAGGAAAGGTGATTGCCACTTTGAAAACTAAACGCCAACAACCACTATAATGTTTTAACGTTTTTTTGGTCTAACGTTAAGTATTTTTGGGCATGTTCAAAACTGACATTAATTTGTGTGTCGATCAGGAACATGTTGGCATCTTTTTGTCTCTTAAATGATGAAAATGTTTTGAAAACTAGAACTATTAAGATAAAAAAAAATTTAAGATTAATTCAGTATTAGAATTTTATAAAATTATTAAATTTTAAGATTAAGTCAGTATTAGAATTTTATAAAATTATTTATAAATTAAATAAAATTAAAATTTTAAAATTAAATTAAAATTTTAAAATATGGTTGAAGAAGATTATCCTCGTATATAAAAATTTTAAAAATGAGATTGTTAAATAAATAATTATTAGTTTATTTTTATTTATAAAATTCGATTAATTTACAAAAATTGACTTATTAATTAATAAATCTGTAAGCTTTTAACAATAAAGATTATTAAAATAAATCAATATAAAAGTTAAAAATCGAAATGAATATTAACTTGTTTAAATGTTTAACGATTTTTTAAGGATTAATTACTAAAAAGAACTAAACTTTTGTCAAATTTTCAATTATACTCTGAACTTTAAAAAGTAACAATAAAATGTCTATTTTTTTTTCAAATTTAGCCCAAAATTTTAAAAGTGACAATAAAATGCTCAACATTTTAATTTTCTTTAATTAGAGCCTGACGTTATCTGTTGCTCTCTCTCATACCTTTATTTTCTGTTTTTTTACACCCTATACTACTCTTGCATGATAACATACTACACCAGTAAACTCTTCGTTTTTAATTCGTTATATTAATGCTCTTAATGTGAGGGTGTTAGAGGTGCATGGTAAGAAAATTGAAGGGTAAGGATGTAGAAAACAAACTGAAAATGAAGAAAAAAAATAAAATTAAAGATAAAAATTGAATTTTTTAATTTTTTATTTATTATGATAAAAAAGTAAAGATTCAATCAGCATTAAAGTCTCATAAAATTATTTATAAATTAAATAAAATTTTAAATTTTAAAATATGAATGAAGAAGATTATCTTTATATATTAAAATTTTAAAATTTAATTAAAAATGAAACCGTTAAATAAATAATTATTAGTTTATTTTGATTTATAAAATTCGATTAGTTTACAAAAACTGACAATTCAATTAATAAATCTATAAGTTTTTAACAATAAAGATTATTAAAGTAAATCAACAGAAATGTAAAAAGTCGAAATTAAATTTTACTATTGGATTGACTAAATCAATTTGATTTTATAAGAGTTAACTACAAAAAAAACCTAAACTTTCGTCAATTTTTTAATTATAGTCTGAATTTTAAAAAGTAATAATAAAATGTCCAAACTTTTAATTTTTTCAAATTTAGCTCAAATTTTAAATAGTGGCAATAAAATGCTCAAGCTTTCAATTTTCTTCAATTATAGACCGACGTTATCTATTGTTCTCTCGATGCCCTCAGCCTTTTGTTTTCTGTTTGTTCTTTAGACACCCCAGACTACTTTCGCATGACAACATACTGCACCAGTAAGCTCTTCATTTTTATTTCGTTCTTCTGATGTTCTTAATGTGAAGGCGTTGGAGCTGCATAATATAAAAATTAAAGAGTGAGAACGTTAAGAGAACAAACTGAAAAAAATTAAAATCAAAGCGTAAAGTCATCAGAGCTGCGTAATCTGATTTAGATAATTTTTAAACAATGATATCGTTTTAATTATGTAATTAAATGACGTTATTTTATTAATCTTTATTTGTTGTATTAATTTTGGATTACGTGTATTAATAGTTAAGGTTCTTGAAACACGTGGCAAGTCACGTCAACAGACTTAATGGAAACACTGACGTCGGGACAAAATTGAAAAAAATAAAAGCTTGAGCAATTTATTGCTATTTTTTTAAGTTCAAGTTAGAATTGAAAAAAATAAAAATTTGAGTATTTTATTACTATTTTTAAAGTTTAGGCTATAATTAAAAAATTGGCAAGCTTTTAATTTTTAATAATTAACCCATTTTTTAATTATTGAATACGAATTACTCACTTGACACATTATTATAAGAAAGAAGGAAAATGGGTTTTAGCAATTAACCTCTGCCAATGTATACCTCATCATTTCATAGCTTTTCAGGTATTCTACAATTTGATTTTTTAAGGAATTATTTTTTACTTTTTAAAATGTTTATAGTATAATTTAATTTTTTAGATGAATTCAATAAGCCGTATTTTGTAGAGTTGATAATAGTCGAGCCAACTTCAGTTTTAGTTCATGTTTTTTTTTTTAAATTTCAGGTTAAATTGAAGAAATCAAAATTTGAATATAAAATTTAGATTAAATTGTAACTTATTCAGATAATATAATTTATAAAATATATATATATTTAATGCAGAAATAAAATAAAATATTAATATTTAATTTATATAGTAGTATATAAATTCAATAACTTGTTTAATGCATGCGTAGAAGATAAAGCATGTGAGCCATTGGGTTGGTGAAGATTGGCAACGTGCTATTGCTAAACTCGTCCCCACGTGACTCTTAACCTTAAACAGTTAAACTATAGAGTTCCTCACGTGTCTTGTCTTTCTACCCAACAAATTTTACCAATATACCCCTGTAATCTCAACAACCATATTTTTCAATTTCTGCCTAACGTAAACCCCTATATAAAGTCTCTCCTTTCTCTTCACATCTCTCGCAGAGCCCAATCCGACAAAACCCTGTTTGGAAGCTCGGAGAAGGAGAGGCAAGGAAGAGGGTTGCGAGGGAGTTTCAGTCTTGAGAATTATGGCTATGTCAACTCTTTCCTCCAAGTCTCTGTACAGCAACAGCCACACGCTCTTTCCACGACCCAACAACAACCACCACCAGCAACTACCCACTTTCTCTCGCGTACCTACGACCCAGAAACGGGGAGCGGTTCCTTCAGTCGCCGCCGTTCACGCGGCGGAGCCGGCGAAGAATCCGGTGGCCGTGAAGGAGTCTGTTCTGGCACCAGGAACCGGGAAGTGGACGTTGGATGGATGGAAAACGAAGAAAGCTTTGCAGCTTCCTGAATATCCTGATGCCAATGAACTTGAATCCGTGTTGAAGACCATTGAAGCCTTCCCGCCTATTGTTTTCGCCGGAGAAGCTAGAAACTTGGAGGAGAGGCTTGCAGAGGCTGCTATGGGGAATGCGTTCTTGTTGCAAGGTGGTGATTGTGCTGAGAGTTTCAAGGAGTTTAGTGCTAATAATATAAGGGATACTTTCAGAATTCTGCTTCAGATGAGTGTTGTGCTTATGTTTGGTGGTCAAATGCCTGTCATTAAGGTTAGATCTCTTGAGATTGTTTATTGCAATGCTTTCGAGTTTATTTCAATTCTCTGTTCCTGGATCCTGGAGATTCTTTTAGTTCAGTTTGGGGTGCTTAAAGTTGAGGAGAAACAATGGTGGCTTTTATCAAGTCTAAGGCTTACTTGATTGTTGAATTTTATTTATTTTTTCTCCTGAGAACCCTTGAAAGTCTTATTTAAGAGTATATTTGTTCATATTCATCTAAATCTGCCCTTTCCCCTCTAAATTATGTGCATTTATTGCCTATGATTGCTAGAATTAATAGGGTTCCAATGATTGAGAAATCCTGGTTGTTTATTTGAGGTGGGGAGGATGGCTGGTCAATTTGCAAAGCCTAGATCAGATCCTTTTGAGGAGAAAGATGGAGTGAAACTGCCAAGTTATAAAGGGGACAACGTTAATGGAGATTCTTTTGATGAAAAGTCAAGGATTCCTGACCCCCAGAGGCTGATAAGAGCTTATTGCCAATCTGCTGCAACTCTTAACCTTCTTAGGGCCTTTGCTACTGGAGGGTATGCTGCAATGCAAAGAGTTACTCAGTGGAATCTTGATTTCGCAGAGCACAGCGAGCAGGGGGACAGGTATGGTCTCGCTTTGATCTTTTCAAATTTGTGAATCTAAATCATTACGAAACTTCCTTTTACAGAGTTGTCTGTTGGATTAAGTTCATCAGATGTATGTAAGTGATTTGCTTGCTTAACATTGGTGCTGTTGGCTTATCTGTTAGGTACCAAGAATTGGCTCACCGTGTAGATGAGGCCTTGGGGTTCATGGCTGCTGCAGGACTTACAGTGGAACATCCTATAATGACAACGACTGACTTTTGGACATCACATGAGTGCTTGCTATTGCCCTATGAACAAGCCCTTACAAGACTGGATTCCACTTCTGGTCAGTACTATGATTGCTCTGCTCACATGCTTTGGTGTGGAGAGCGAACTCGTCAGCTCGATGGTGCCCATGTTGAGTTCCTTAGAGGAATTTCCAACCCTCTTGGCATCAAGGTGCTTAAAATACAACTTTTTATGATTAAGTGCTTCTATTTGGTACTAATTTATGGTTCTGTACTGACTTCTTAGGTGACTAATAAACAATATTTGTTGATGAGTAATCATACATGGTTTACTGTTTACCACCATGAACTGTATTCTGAAGTCGTTAGGTATGCGTGATTGGCAAAATAACATGAAAAGTTGGCATTCATACTTGCGGGTTAAAGTTCTTTTAGATGGGGTGATTCCAATTTATTCAACTTGTAAGGAGACTGACATATCTGTGTTGAAATTTGTTCTAAAGAGCAATTTCTCAATGTATGTTGCTTTCATGTCCAATACTGTTGCGAGATCCATCAGTGTTTTGTATCTGGTCATGTCCCCGCAAAAAGTTTTAGCTGAAAGTACTATTTGTGATGCAGGTGAGCCAAAAGATGGATCCAAAGGAGCTAGTTAAGCTCATTGAAATCTTGAACCCCAACAACAAGCCAGGAAGGATAACAGTTATCTGCAGAATGGGTGCTGAGAACATGAGAGTCAAGCTGCCCCACTTGATCCGAGCAGTCCGCAGGGCAGGGCAGATTGTGACATGGGTTTGTGATCCAATGCATGGAAACACTATTAAGGCTCCCTGTGGACTCAAGACACGTCCTTTCGATGCAATTTTGGTATGATCGGGCACCTATGTTTTCGGTTAAAGTTAGCATAGGTCACTAATGATATATTCAGTTCATTACTAATATAATTTTAAAGATGTCAAGAACCTGACACATTCCTTGATTATGATTTTACCAACAAATGGACATCGGAGTGTGCCAGCTTTGTCCATCTTGTGCATTTGAGAAAGAACTACGGATGACTGGAAATTCTAACGTTTTGAATTTACGGTCTTAACTTAGTGCTTCAAGTTTATCAAATCAATCACAAGAAACATTCTGAGAGCAAGAAAAAGTGCACTGTCAACTGTTTCCTCTTGAAAGTAGTAATTATCTTGCATCGTTATAGGCCTCTGAGTTAAATTTGAATTGGTTTCCAGGCCGAGGTTCGTGCATTCTTTGATGTTCATGAGCAAGAAGGAAGCCATCCTGGAGGAATTCATCTAGAGATGACGGGCCAGAATGTGACTGAGTGCATCGGAGGATCTCGAACAGTCACATTTGATGACTTGAGCTCTCGCTATCACACACATTGTGATCCAAGGCTTAATGCTTCTCAGTCACTTGAACTGGCATTCATCATTGCAGACAGACTCAGAAAAAGAAGGATAGGAACTAAACGTCTACTCTCCTTAAGCCAGTAAGATTGTTCCGAGGATTACACATATAAATTGTCAACTTTCTCTATGTATTTAGTGGCATCCTCCAATCTTTTTGTTATGAAGACAATTATTGCTGATTGGCACCTCACTGGTTTTGAACTTCTATAAGTTGATTGTCAAGTTGTGTGAGAACATATATTTTGTGACAAACTTATTCTGTCATATCGACTTGGCGAACCATTTGGGAGGGCCTTTCTTCTAGGAATTTATAGAGCCGATGCAATAGCTACTAGGGAGGCTGAGAATCCAAATGGTTTTCCTTGTACACTGTTATTGTTCTAGTAGTTGGACTTGTCTAGGATTCTGTATGAATGAAGCTTGAGATTTGTCAGTGGAAGGAATAAAAACTTTTTTGTGGCATTTAGCACTGAATTCCTTCTAAATTCCATATTAGATGGAAGTTATCCATTGCAAAAAAAGTTTAACCAATAAAGTTTCATCCTTCAAACCTCGTTCATGAATTGTCTTCGCTTCAATCCGTTCAAAAGATAACTCAAACCATTTGGCTGGTTTGGTCCATACTCCATGAGGATTGAGGAAAATGGTTGATCTTTTTGACAGGAACAATCATTAAGATGACAATTTTGAAGCACTCAGCAAACCTCACCTTAATTTACACTTAAAACATGATAGTGCCTGCACTTACAATCAAAATGTACAGTCCATGGCACTTCCAAGTCCACAGCAAGTGTTGCAGTTGACCCAAGGTGTCCACTGAAGCATAGAATTAAAATGTCAGAAGTCGTCCACTCTAGTCTCTACAGTCCCAAGATACCACAAGGAGCAGAAGTCAGGGATTGTGTCAAGAACTGAGACGTCAAAAGTCTTCCACTTGAATCTGCACAATGGGTACATTGAATCATGGACATTTCGTTGGTGGCGGCGGCGGTGGCGGTTTGATAAGTATCAAACTACGTTCAACTCTGCAACAGAACTGCAAGAATATGAATACAGGCACTTCGTGTTTACTTTTCATACTGCTGGCATTTCAACTTCCTCTTTGCATCTCATTTCTTCCAGGAAATGAGAGAGATCGATTGTCTCTGCTAGCCATTAAGGATCAAATTGAGCATGATCCTTTTGGGAGGCTCGAGTCATGGAATGAATCCTCGCATTTCTGCCATTGGCTTGGTGTTACTTGTGGACGCAAGCACCAGAGAGTCGTCCAG
>JANIPN010000219.1:4197929-4212481 GCA_027478595.1 Erythroxylum anguifugum
GAAACCCTCAACCAAACGATAGAACTATGTTACGTTCCATCCCCTTCCATCCCTAACCCCCAAACCAAACAAGGCCTAAGGGAAGTCAATATTACCACAATGTTTCTTTCTTGTGTGAATCAGTTGATCAAGTTAAGCGCCCTATGTCTACTTCAAAAAAAAGGTTGCGTCCTATGTACCGCACACCGTTCACGTTTCTTGTTTTATCCATCCCTTGTCAACTTTTGACGTTCTAATGATCCTCACGAACCAAAGGATCATTATCTAATTTAATAAATCGTAGGCTCTCAAGTCAAATATAAAAACCAATCTTAGCACGTCGGATGAATTTCTCAACAAATGTCGGGAGCAGAATCAAATCCACGTCTATAAAACGAAAAACTACAATTTCACCAATCTTTGAAAGCAATAAAATTCATCCCCTGCACCAACAAAAAGTTATACACTGCTCATGGGAGGGTGCTTCTACTTAAGCATTGGTGATTCATTTAAGCTAATCATTGTCACAAATCAAGCAGATATGCGCCCTATACCAGGGAAGTGAGAGAGAGAGAGAGAGAGATCATAGACCTGGAAGAAGATGCAAACATGAAGTTCCAACATACACTAAACTAGATTAGATCAAATAATAGCTGTGTTCAACCACCATTTGAGGGTGGCAGCAGATGCAACGAAAACATTTTGAAACAAATATATTCAATCAGTTTAGACCCATTGAGAGCAATGGAACAATCCACACATCCTAACTACTTTCTCAGAACCATCCTAGTTATCTATCTAGACAACTTCACTGGACAAAATAACAGAATATGCCCAAAAAAACATACAACACATCAAACAAGCTTAAGCGCGCTCGCCCCTGATACGCCTAGCCAACTGGATATCCTTTGGCATGATTGTGACACGCTTGGCATGAATGGCGCAGAGATTGGTGTCCTCAAAGAGACCCACCAGATATGCCTCTGCAGCCTCCTGGAGTGCAAGCACTGCGTGACTTTGGAAACGCAGATCGGTCTGCACAAAAAAAGGCGCACGTGAGTCTGCAGTAAACGTCCTTGAAAACACAAATCATGATCACCAATGCATAAAAATCTTCTAACAGGAACATGAAAAAGCGATTATTACCTTGAAATCCTGCGCAATTTCACGGACAAGCCTCTGGAAAGGAAGCTTCCTGATCAAAAGTTCAGTACTTTTCTGATACTTACGAATTTCACTGTACAACATCAGAACACATGAGAAAAACAAGTAAGCAACTGTTTTATCACAGAAACAAAGGACTTGGCATAAAAGAAGTCGACAAAGCTTTAGCTCACCGAAGGGCAACAGTTCCAGGGCGGTAACGGTGAGGCTTCTTAACCCCACCAGTGGTTGGAGCAGACTTACGGGCAGCCTGGAAATAATAAAACCACTTGATCAGCTACTAACAATCAAGCCAAACAACATAACTCAATACAGAGAAGAATTTAACATGGAAACTTCACTTAACCTTGGTAGCGAGCTGCTTCCTTGGAGCCTTTCCTCCAGTAGACTTACGAGCAGTTTGCTTGGTACGGGCCATCTGCACACAAAAGAAAACATAAACAAAAAGATTCAACCTTTTAAACTATAACAAGAACAATTTTTCAACAGCCAAGTAAGAATCGGACACAAATTAAATAGTGAAAATTCATCCCTAACGTCATGTTTCGCATCGAACAGCCATGTCTGAACTTTAACGGACAACAGCAGAGAACCCACCACCAAATGTACTAAGTCATAACAAAATCGACCTCGTAGGACTATCATCACTAGTACCAATCTAAACCTATCAACCATTTCAAAATTACAAACCCTATAATTTCACAACGATCCGACATTTTATAAACTCCAGAAGCCCAAAATTCAAAAAAGGATTCATAAATTCAGAAGCCCAGAACGCCCAGTTTAAGTTGTTAACATTCAGAGAAGAGATCAAATCATATAGTATATCACAATAACAAGTTCTAATCAACCGAGTCTAACATCCAGAAACCATCAAAAATCTCATAAACTTCGGGAAAAAAAAATCAAATCAAACACACAAAAAACCCTAATCATAATCATATTTTAGCTAATTAAACAACTACATAAAATCCAAATAGAAGACAGATAAACATGAAAAATACCTCTAAATACCTTCAGAAATCTTTCTCCCTCTCGCGAGCTTGCTCTCTCCACAAAACTTTGATACAGTAGGCCGTCACGCGGTATTTAAAGAAACTGATTTCGCAATCCAACGGATAGGATTTACTATCCGTGTGCTTTTACAGTTGATGATCGGACGGTAAAGGCAATGTGAAGTTGTGTTTTCTCAGACTGAATGAATGGTTGAGATCATATGTTTTAGGGAAGTTGCGGATCGTGAAGGATTAATCCTGGAATCTGATTGGTCGAGTCATTATGAGAATTCTCTTTGGTTTTAAGTGATTGTCGTTAAGCTAATGTCGTTTGGGAAGGTCATAAAGATTTGGTAAGAGTTGCGGTTTTATTAGTTTGAACTAATATGGATGGGCTTCGGATTTCGGAATCATATTATTTAAAATACTCAACCGTTTGATATTATTATAAAAATTATAAATTAGTTTTTAATTTTTCAGTTAAATATATTTTAATAATTTTTATTAAAAATTAATAATTTGTAATTTTATAAATTAATAAATTTTTATAAACTAAAATAAATTTATTAATTTTTATTAAACAATTATTTTTATTAAATTTTAAATTATTCAATAAATAAGCGTAATCTCTTTCGATTAAATTTTAAATTCTTTAAATTTATTTAATCTTTAATCAGTTTTATGACGATCTAAAAGCCTTTAACTTTAATATCAAAAAAATAAAATCCTTTAACCTTAAACTTCTTATTTTAATGGCTTAACTTTCGGTATATTTTTAAGATGTTAAATGAATTCACCAATTATTATTATTTGTTATTTAAATTCTTCAACTTTTAATTAAATTTTAAAATTTGTTAATAGTCTTAAAGATATCTCACATTTTAATCAAGTAAAATTTTTATTAAATGCGTTAATAAGAATTTTAAATAGTTAATTAATTTTTAATAATTAAAAGTTAAATATTAAAAATTTTAAATATATTTATCCTTAATATTTAAAGTTATTTTAAAAAATTAATGCAAAATTATGATTTTTTTTTTGGTAATTAACATAGAACTTTTCCAAGTTTTTAAAATTTCCAAAATCTAATTGAAGTCAGTTCAATCAATCAATTTAAGTAGAATTCACTTTGAACTTCTCAAATTCAAAATCCTAATTTATACTTTTATTAATTGATTTTGAGGAGCCAAACTGAAAAAACTTAATTCTCTCTTCATCAAGCCAAGTTTAATAAAATTTCTGCACTCCACAGTCACTATGCATGAAAGATGAATTACATGTAAAAGAAGAATAGGGGTAAGAGGTATTCAAGAGGACTCAAATTGTAGCAAAATGAACGCAAGCGAGAACATAGCACCTTAGTACTCATTTACATTCTTTTTCAGCTACCTCTCCATCACAATATGTAACAATTGCTACTATAAGACGAAGAAGGAAAGAAACAAATATACCATTCGACTACCTATTTCTGTAACCAAATTATGAAAAAAGAAAAAAAAATCAACACCAATAACATTATACACCAATAAACACCCGACAACTAAGCAGCTAATATGCAAGTCATTATCCACCAAACCAGACTAGGAAGCCACTGTATGATTCCAATGGTCACAAATTAGAGTTGTTGAGGATGCGTGTGTGTTTAGCAGGTTGGACCCCATCTAAACCTAAATTCTATGAGTGCTGCTATTGTCAACTCTTTTGGTTTCAAAGGCGAGTTATTCCGTTGATTTGAACACGGAAACCAGCAATTTTATCTAAAGCTTTTGCAGAGACTTGTGGTACGAATTACTTGAGATCAAAGTGAAAATGTGTTGCAACTTTCAGGAGATTTGCAAGCCCGAGGACAGCAGATTGCACAACTTCAGACCTTGGAGAGACGGAACTTGGAAGATGGGGTAGGCAAACAGGTAGACACCGCTCGTCGTCTTTTGAAAGGTCGAACATGGATAGCGCACATTGGCAGAATATGAATCTGGATCAAAGATCACGAGAAACATAAGATGACAGATGGAAAAATCCTAATGTGATTCAAATGTACAGAAATGATTTTAGTCATGCCCAAATTAAAGATGACAATGGACTGACTCATGGGCCCTAAAAAAACCGACTTATGAGTCAAATTAGGTTCAGACCAGTCCAAAACTCAATTTTTCTAGACAAAACGACATTATTTTGTTTAAAAGAGATAAGTCTCGAGTAGGCTTAAATCTAGACAACTCAGACTTAGATTCAATTAAAAAAAAGATTTACACTTCTAATTTAAAAAAATTAACAAGACCAGCCCATTGCCATCCTGGCCCAAAAAGGCCAGAAAATGAAAGAAAGATAAAATTTAGAAGTTAGCGCTTTCATCATCATAATCCTGTGTATTGAGCATTGTAAGAATGAGATCGATGGATCTAAATCTGATGCTAGACATAGTTAAATGAGAAACTGCATCAATTAGTTAGAAAGAGTTGTACCTTAAAATAAGCCGTCTAAGAAATGGATCAGATAGGACTTGCCCCCAAACCAGGTCCAGGTTTTTGGATGTAGAAAGTATCACCTCCCATTCAGAAAAGGCAGTAGATAGAATATCTTCGGCATTTTTATACAGATCCTAAAACCAGGATTCTTCAGTAATTAGAAAGGCAAACAGATGTGGACATTTGTAAAACCCAAAATGCCATGCAATCAACTTACTGTTTCATCATCAGGAAATGTGAGGCCAACCATTTGACAGAATGCTTGTAGAGGAGCAGTCAAGAAAAAGGTAAACTGACTTCCATAATGCTTTGTACCAATGTTAGGTAGAGCTTTGAACACTGGTCTAACAGGTGAGAGCAGTAAGGCAGCTGTCTCTCCTCTTTCTGCACCATGTAAAACCTGAAATCACCCAAAATTTACTTATGAGTAACTTACTGTTTCATCATATTGAGGAACCGTGCTGATGAAGAATCCACGACCACAGGGACAATCAACTTTACTAGAACTGATAATAAAATTTTGGAAATTTCACGAAAGAAAACCTTATGCACAAGGCACTAGCCTAGAACTATAATACGTAACATGATGCACGACTATGAATTGAGTTATGCATAAGTTATGACAAACCTGCCTTGAATGCATGGCTGCTGTCACTATCAATAATCAAGAAAAGAGGTCTTCGAGTAAATGGAATTATATCCCCAGGGTAGAGTGCGTTTGCACCTGAACATTGGAAAGGAGACCATTCAATTAATAGCAATAGTATGGGAAGGGAGCAACAAAAGATGATCTACAAACTCTCCTAAGCTTTTAACCACCCGTGAAAGTTTGGAGTGAGTGATAATAAGGCATAGCCACCTACCACCGTTTCCCTTAGGACCTAACCACAAATAGTTGTCATAATAGTCACTTGATTCTCTCCTGCCATTCATATGGGTTTCAGGACCAAAGCCATTCTTTTCACATAATGTACCAGATATAGCTTTGTTTCTTGAAGACTTCTTTGATCCTCCAGAGCTTTCCAATTTAGAAACATGACTTAATCCACCCTTTCCTGAATTGAATAGAACACTGATGTTAGACCCAAAAAAACTAATTGGTCTAAGACACCAGCCAAAGGGGAAGCTAAAACAACCTGAAGCTGATATATAAATTAACATGACGCTCTCTGGAGGAAGCTCATCTGAAATTGTTGCAAGAACCTGCCGACATTTAATCAAAATTCAGCCTATTGTATTGCATCATTTAATCAGGAACAGGACACCAAAAGTTCATAACAAGGGCTTCAATGTTCAAGAGTTAGGTCAACAGATGCTATATTATCAGGTTTCGTGCAACATCACTAACAAGGTTGGGGGATACCTTTAGTTGTGGTTAGTATCACCCACTTTAAAGGAGAAGAACGTAACTCTATCATGTATATGAGCAAATTGTATTAAATTGTCCTGAGGATTTGCTAAATTAGATGGCAGTAATACTTGTATGTGAAAATGACTTTACAGAATGACATATTATATATGTGGCTTATTTATCAAGCATTCCCATCATTCAAACAGAAAATTCACCACAGAAACCAACCTCCCCTCTACAGAAACCAACCTCTAAAAAAAAATCAACCTCATAAAATATTAAAACTAACCGCTAGCAAGTGCGAAACAGAAGGCCGATAAAGAATGGCTTTCCTAGGATTTGGAGGTAAATTCGGATCGGTCAAAGCTGCAGCCAGATTTATATCTATTAATCCAGAAGCTCCAGAATGATCTGCTATTGTGCCATTCTGTTTTGGATCAACCAGATTATTTGAGAAGCTTGACTCTCCTGTATGCTTCTGATAAAAGGATCCACTTGGCTCCCATTCCAGACATTGCAGCATTCTATGACTGTCCAACGTAAGTTCTGCAAATTTCACCTGTAAAGAAAAATGGGTGAAAATGCATACTTCTATAAGCATGATAATTTCAGGAGATTATGAGTGAATCAGTCAATCAAACAAAAGTAAGCCGTTAACTACTTACTTCATTTCTGTGATAGCTTGTCAACACAGCATCTTGAAATTTTAGAACTTTCTTTGCATGGAAGCGAGCCACATAAGGACGAGAAGCTGGATGAGAATCATACAAGGCACAATAACGAAATGGCCTGGCATATTTAAAAGCAGAATCAACTTCCATAAAATGGATTATTTCTTGCACCACCAGCTTCCATTCTTTAAAGTTCATCTCCTGACAGGAAATAACATGAACACCCTGGTCATGCAAGTACCACCAGAAGTTCTATACCACACTAAACTCATAACGGAATTGACATTTTTCTAATTTAACTTACTTACTAGACAAACATCTAATCCAGCATGCAGCAGAAGGAAAACCAATGGTCATTTTCATGTGAAAAATGTAAATTTAAGAGTTATTATGAGAGAATAAGGTTAGGAAAGCCTTTTAACTAATAAGTTGTCAAGTCTCCAACAAATTGGACCTTCCACCATCAACATTCTCAAAAGAAGCATGATTCCACGCCCATAGTTTTAAGATGAAAAAGTGTAAATCTCTACAACTTTACCTAAAAAGGACCTTGTAATACCTATTTAACGGCTCTAAACAGAGGACGCACAAACAGTGATATCTTCTTTACCAGAGAACCAAAAACAGCTGAGCCAGTAAAAGTTCGCAAAAGATTAGATACAGAAGAATTCTATAGCTAACCAACGCAAGTCTTGGAACCAAAAAGTAATAAACGTTCTCCTCAGATTAAAATGACCAAAAGGAGAAAATCTGTTCACTATACGTGTATTCCAAACAACGAACCTAAAGACCACAGTTCCAAAAGGAAAAACCAGCTAGAAAACTGATGAATTTCATAAATTATTCACTCAGTTCCAAGAAATTCAGCTCTGAAGCTAATTTTAGCTCCAATCACAAGCAAACGACAAACTGACTTCTAACTAAGCGAAACACACACAGAAAAAAAAAACTTTCAAAAGTTCATAAACCATTAACTGTCCCATTTCAAGTTGCGAGAGATCACAAAAGAATTCGAGCTCCAAAAAGATTAACAGAGTACTCAACTCAATGACCATGCTGGCTTTAGTACTCTCTCAGTTAATATTTCAACGCTAAATTAATTAGAGCAACAACAGAAAAAGAGAAAGAACACTGAAACACAAACTCTAAATACCAACAAAACAAGAAGAAAGATACAAACAAATTGCAGCCAGAACCACAAAAGATAAAACACACATTCTCCGCCATATAAATGAATAAACAATTAAGCCAAAGAAAGAACAACTCACTCGGAAATTTGCCTTGCTATCATCAACGAGAGCTCTAAACCTCTCAGCAAGCGCTCGAACCATGTCGGTCCGGTTCAAAATCAACGAAACCAGCAAAAAGCGCGCGTAAAACCTCAACTCCTTAAATCTCACACCTAGATCCTTGGCTTTGGCTCCTTCAAAGTACTTCCTGTGCAAAATGGCCTCGTAGAACACGTACGCCTCCACCAAGAACCTGGCCTCGCTCGTCCTCATGTACTGATTAAAGTAGAGCTGCCCGATCCGGCTCGCGATCTCCCCTATCTCCCACCGGTTCAGACCGGAAGCAACCAGCTTCGACCGGTTCTCTTGCTGGTACTTCCACAGCCTCATGTACGCCTTGAACACTTTCTGCAGGTAGTGGTTTTGCGAGCGTCCGTACTGCGGAAGGTCTCGCACTCGAGTAAACTTACGGTCCGCGCTCTCCACCAGAGCACGGAAAGTCTGCGATACGACGTCGATGTCGGCTGCCATCACTTGATTAGTTACCGGGGAAAGCAGTGGCCTCGTCGGTGGTTGTCATCGGAGAAATAGAGGAAGCAAATGGAAGCTAACAGAAGATTAAGGGAATCAACGTGGTGTTTGTATATATAGATATACGCTGTGTTTTTTTAATATCTAAAAGTGAATGATAATTGTGGGAATTTCGAGAACAGTAATACAATTATTAATTTCAGTGAGTTCACGGAAATACAGTGGCGGCGTTACGGAGGGGGCAGAGACGCAGAGTTTCCAGTATTATGAGGGTTGATGACACGCGTCTTGAGTGAGTGTGGGCGTGCAGTGCGAGTGCCTGTGAACGACATGGAAAGTGATTCCGGTATTGTAAAGTGGGTGAGGTGACCGACTCCGATTCTTTTTTCATTTTCTGTGGGAGGAGGTAAGCTTGTGTTTTTTCAAGATCCTGGTGGTTGGCTCTGGACCGTTGGATGGGGACAGATTTGATCCGATGCGGGGCACTGATGGTTGGTCTGGTCCCACTTATCTCCACACATTTTAACGAGACCATTGACTTTGATCATTAGTATACATCATCTAATTTCTTGTGAAATTAATAAATAAAAATAAAAAACATTTTTTAGAAAGTAAAATAATACAAAAGTTCACTTACAAACACAATATTTAGTTATATTATAATTTTTTAAAAATAACTCAATTAATAGTTAATATAATATTTAATTTAGTTAAAAATAATATTTTTTAAAATTTAAAATCCATTTGTAGAAATATATTTTTAAAAGTATTTTTAATTGAGTGATATTAAAGGCTCTTAGTTAAAATTTGTATTAGTTATTTAAATCAAATTCATCATTTTATTATACGAAATAATTTACTTACATATACTTAATTAATTAATTATATTCTTAAAAAATTAGAACATATCTCAAAAACAATGACTATAGTTTTCCTATTATAATAATTAAATTCCCTTTAAAAAGAGTTATCAAAGAATATAAAATTAATATATTTCAATTTTTCACATAAAATTTTTATTTATTCCTCACTTTCTACACGTCATTTACACATTATGTATGTACAATTAAAGAATTTAATAATATTTTCTCCATAATAACACAAATTAATTTTACTAGAAATGGAATTGAATAAAAGATTAAGGGTTTTGAGCTCTATTTTTAAGGATGACCTAAAACTCAAATCGAGTCTCTAAGGTTACTTTTTTTTTTTGGGTCGACCTCAGGGTATCCACCGGAGGATCCAGTGACTAATTCCTTCGCTAGTTTGTAGGCACCTCTCAGGGTGGGACAGCTAACCCAAGAATTTAAGGCCGCTCCATACTTAAAGCTAAGGATTGAACCCCTGATTTTTGGTTAAGGAGAGATGAGTCTCGTCCACTCAACCACATCTCTTGAGTTCGGGTCTAAGGTTACAAACCTGAGCTTAATCAAACTTGGTTAATATAAAGTTCAGTCGAGTTTAATTAAATTATTTTTAAAATTTTAAAAATAATATAATTATATTCGAAACGTCATTTTAAGTAAAAATTTTAAATTATAGTCTGATTGAGCTGAATAGCTAATCTTAAACTTTACCTAAAAATTTTTATCAACTCTAACTAGACGATTTAATTTTAAGTTTGACAAAACCCAATCAAGACAGGCAAAACCATTTTTTGTTGTCCTTTTATATATTTTCTAATTTAAAAAATAGCTTAAACAATGGATCACAAATATTATTTATTGCTGGCATGAGAAAACATTCCAACTGTTGTTGGATGAAATATAGACTGTCACGACGGCGAGACGGAGAGGAGGACCGAGGACGGGGGTATGGTTGACAGTTGGAGAGCAGTTAACGTCGACTGAGGAAAACAAAAGTCCCCTTGTGGGGGTGGGACGGTTATGGTTTTTAACTGCTCTGCTGCTAAGACCTCAGAGGAATGTCTTTTCTTACATTTGCTTCCTCGGTCATATCTATGGCAAAAGCTGAACAATTTGCATTGCAGTCACATCCACGTTATCCACTACTTGCACGAAACCTCCATTACACATTCTATCCCGAGCTGGCCACGTACTTGGGGACTTGCTTGCTTCTTGGACTAATCAATAAAGTCTCCACCTAACAATCTGTTTTGCATTTATGTATTGAAGGGTTTGTGTGATGATCGACATTTATTTAGCTCAATTATTAGATGTGATGCTCATTAAGATTCTCATGCAATAAGTTCTTAACCATAATTATATATTTTGAGTAAATATTATGTCTTTTTTTCATTAGTAAATCAATAATTTTATATGTACCAATTATAAGGTAGTGGCTTTTTTATGATATTATTTAGTCTAAATCAGGCCCGAGTTGGGCAAAGGTAAGAAAGAGCAGGGACAGAGGTACACTATTGGCTCCTCAAGATTTAAAAAATTAAATATTTTTAATTTTTAATATATATATATATAAATGTAGTTATTTAGAGGTTAGTAGAGCCTCCAAAATTTAAAAAAATTAAATATTTGAACTCTCCTATCTTAAATTTCTAGCCCCGTCACTGAAAAAGAACCTAACTTAGGGTCTACTTTTGATCTGTTCTTATTTTGCCTCATTTTTTAAAAAATTCACTATTAATATTTATAAAAAACAAAATAAGATAAAATAAGGTCAGTTTTTTCTTTCCCTGAGGCTTATAAAAAATTAGGAACGACCTGATCTAAATGTTAATACAATCAAAATGATACATTCATGCTTGATGTTAAAAATAGGTGAAAAGGGGTTTTTTCTAATTAAATTAAAAAATATATATCTAATACTCTCTTGAGAGATAAAGTTTCTTTCATTTTTTAATCACCAAACTAACAAGGAATGAGTTCTATACCACTTCTTATCCATTAATATTCTCAACTCATGTCTTGGTTCTAAAGTTTATGCTTTACGAAAATTTAAAAGAAAAATCATAGGGGAATTGCTTAGCAATATTTTAAAAATTGAACCAAAATTATATCGGCAATATAAGAAGTTTAAAATTTAAAAGACCATCATGTAAGGATGGTAAATGAGTCCAGCCCTGCCAACTTGACCCAGCTTAGTCAACCTTAGTTTGACCAGAAAATTTTAAAAAATTGGACCTTGGGTTGAGTTCGGACTCGAGTTGTCCAGTCCTAGCCTTTAGAAGCAAAACAACGTCGTTTTGTATATAAAATTTTTTAAAAAATTTGGACTAGTCAAGCTTAGGTTTGGACTGCCTAAGACTCTATAAGGATTGGGCTCGAATCCACTACCTCATGCACAATCAAGGTCCTCGAACCTAGGCAGGTTAGGGTACAACATGACCTATTGTCATCTCTAATATTATAAAATTGATTAAAGATTAAATACAATTAAAATTTTTGAAATTTGCTTGAAAGGGTTTTCTTTATTTATAAAAATTTTTCCAAAAAATGTTAAAAATTAAATAAAATAACCAATTTTAAATTTTTATAGTTAAACTATATAAATATATTGCATTTTTTAATTATTATTGTTCAGAATCAAAACCTGAGGCGTGCCGCGTGCTACATAATAAAGCCCGTGCTTCTAACGTCAGACCCGAAATTAAGACAACAGTTTCAGGTTTAGGATACCGAAAGAAAATTATAATCCTATAAAGCATTCCCATGCAAAAAAGATATTATTTCATAATAAGTTACGTACAAAATGCCAGATTAGTTGAGATAAAAATAAAGAAAACATTTAGAGCAACTTTCGTGTCTCAATATATTTGTCATGTTTCGATTGTTCGCACCTAATGAACGTGCCCACGCAACCTGTTTTTCCACACAGTAACAGGCGAACAGCTGTCTCGTTGCAGTGCCATCGTCGATTACTCGTTGACAACCTTATTTTTTCAGGAAAATCCCACGCTTCAGGGGAAAAAAAAGGGTTCATTGTCTTCACATGCCCAGTACATTACTATTATACATACCAATTTCAGCTTTTCTGGTTTCTTAAAAGAATTATGACATTTCGGCAGATATAGTGGATCTGACAACACAAATTCATTCGGACAGGTTATGTTGTTTCACGTCAGCCTTTTGTATTTAAATCACGAGATGAGGTGTGATATATATTTTTAATATGCATTAGGTGCCCAAATTTTGATCGATTAATCCCAAACTCTTAGGACCCTACTTCGAAGTTTTAGAAGAGATAAATTTGGAATCCCACCTTGGAATCCCAACATTCATGAGGTTTCTACATAGCTTATACATTTTTACGCACAAAAAGTTGTCACATATTGATTGGTCACTTGGTGATTGATCACTAGCTCTACTCAGCATCAGGTTTTCAACAGTCTTGAATTCTTTAGTAGGTCCAACTCCTATACTGTCGTTAGAAGCGAGACGTCTGTAATTGATTCAACGAAGGAGCATGCCTAGGAGTGTCACATACTGATTGGTCACTTAGTGATTGATCACTAGCCCTGCTCAGCATCAGGTTCTCAACAGCCTCGAATTTTTTAGTAACTCCAACTCCCACACTGTCGTTAGAAGTGAGACGTCCGTAATTGATTCGACCAAAGAGCATGCCTAGGAGATTAGAAAATCATCAACAGGGAAAAGTTCCCTCTCCCCTCCTTTTTTGGTGACTCGAACTTAAGATAGATATCCTACATATGAGAGCCTTAAGCGAGGAATTGAAACCAGTCAAGCCACTCCTACTTCTCGAGGTGTGGCGCTATTGAATACACTTCGAGTATATGTGATATATCTCAAACCACGTTTTTAATATGAACGTAAAAATAAAAATTGAATAAATCTTAAGAAAAAATCAAATATTTCAATGATTTAATAGAAGAAAGTAACAACATCTAAACCCGGAGCCGACCCAATTCAGCATAAAATTAACACGTTTGATCTGAATTGATTTGACTATTGATCAGATTAAAACATTTTTTAAAATCTTAAATTTTAAGTCAGGTTCAAGCTCATGTTTAATAATTTTGAATTAATTGAATTATTATATTTGTAATATGTAATTAGTTTATGCATATTATTATCTTTTATTTATTTTTAAAATCTAAAAGAAGAGTTATTTAAAAAAAACTAATTATTTTAAAAGTTAAATTTTATTTAGATGAATTAAACTATAGAAATTTGTGTCTTTTTTCCTGTTTAAGATAAGCAACTTTGACTTTTTTTAACGTTACCAAAAGGTACGGAGAAATTGTGAATGGCTGCCAAGGAACTAAAAGGCGCGGTCTTGAATCCAAATAAAAGATAAATTCTTGCCTTTACCTATACGGGATCAAAACTAAAGTATAGCAATACATATTCAAGTGTTCAAATTTAAGTCAGAAAGAAACAATATCTTTATTAAGTGGAGTCCCTTTTTTCTTATTCAACCACAAAGGAAGTGTTACTTAAGTGGGCATTTCTTCATTAACTTGGTAATCATTCGATTAGATCAAATTCCAACTTTGGAATGGTCTTTGATTAGGTCCAACCATTTATTGTTTTATCAACAAGGAATAGGCACGTGTGGTGTGATAAGGAAAACCAAAAAAGAACATGATTGCTTGGCTTTGGAAAAGAAGCTACAGGCATAATCATTTCCAATGTTCCAATGATAAAGAGGTTGGAATGAAGTGCTAAAAAGCTAGATTAGTGCGCGTGTGTGTGTGTCACAAGTCTTCTAAAGCAGATACCCAATAGAAAGAGTCAAAGCAGTGATTAAAAGCTATAGAGAACAAAAGAGTGGCGTCTCATGATGGAAAAGGGGCAAGTGAAGCTTCAGATTTTCAAAAACAAAGTGGTGTGTGCTCCTCAATGATGATGACGATGAATTGAGTTGGGCCAAAGTTGAGTTTGATATGAAGTTTTGTTGAATAATGGGCTGAAGGAGACTGGACTGAACTTCTTTTGCCATTCCTTCCTGGTGCTTTGAAGCTTAATGGATGCGTGGTCCTTTGTGGTCCAACGACCGCACTCATTTACTTGCTTAGTTGCATGTAAAGGAGGAGTGATTTTGCCGGATAAATCTTTTTGGCTAATACTTTATTTTTTACGAGATAACTCAGGGCAAATCATATAAAAGAGCTCTTGTGATATACTTGATTATTCATCTTAACCCTTATGTTTTTAATTCATTCACCTTAGCCCCTGTGTTTTTTATTCTCATTCAAGATACCCCAATTGGGTATTTTCGGACAA
>JANIPN010000219.1:4326179-4339561 GCA_027478595.1 Erythroxylum anguifugum
TGTTGTGGTTTAAATTTATGTATCTTTTATTTCAAATTTACTTTTTATTCTTAACATATTTTATTAATGAATTTATATCACTTATAAATAAGAATTATAAATAAATTTTAAAATAAATTTAATATTATATTCAATATTAGTGTCATTTTCAATGTCTCAATGAGATCTTTATAATGATATATTTTGTGTAAAGTATTATATATTTTAAATTTAATTACTTAGTACATTATATAAATAAATTAAATTATGAGAAGGACATAAAATGAATATATTAAAAAAATAAACTTTTTACAATTTGGTGCATCATTTTTGTGTTTTCCTTCTAGTGAATTCATTGCACCCTTTGTTGGAGATGGCCTAATTACGTCATCAATTTTAACTTACCTATTATATAATTTTAAACATAGTTATTAAATATTTCAATATTTTAAATTGGACAAAAAAGTAAACTGCTAAAATAAAAATAAAAATATAACTAATATTATAATAAAAATTCAATAAAAATATTTAAAATTTTAATTAATCAAGCAAAATCAATTAAAATTTTAATTATTATAAGAAATTTTAATTTTATAATAAGTAAGTTAAAATTAAACTAAAAATTGATATAATTAATTACATTATATTTTTTATTGAAATAGTATTATAAAAATATTAAGTTATTTTAAAATGATAAATATAGATAAAAAATGAATTGAGTTGAAGAAAGGCGGAGATACTTTTTCTTGATTATTATTAGTAATTAATTAATAAATTTTTGTAAATTAATAAGATTTTATAAACTAAAATAAATTTATTGATTTTTATTTAATAATTTTATGTTTAATTAAATATACTATTTTAATCGTAATACAAAATTTTAAATTTTACATATAATACGATCCGAGTCCACCACATCTTTGACCGCGTCTTTTATCTTTTCTGTTTAATTTCCCTTTTCCTTGAGCGTAAAGAAATTAATTCCCAAAGCAACACACGCAGGTCGACTTCTTCTCTGCTTTCCTCGTTGCCTTCGGACTTTTTTTTTTCCCCAAATTCTTAATGTGATGAAGAAGAATCAGTTTTACCAGCCCACGGGCCGGCAGTTTTCGCCGTCCGACCACCTTTCCTACCACCGCTACCAACCTAGACGGCAACCACCGCCCCCACGCACCGCAAGCTCTCGCCTTCGCGGGAGATACACAATTCAGCTCTGTTTTGACTCTGTTTCTACTCATTCCCATAAAAAGCCCGACCTTGAGTCTCTTATCTTGCAGTGTACACGAAAACCAGAGCGCGTTGTGTTTGGTTCCTGTGGTTGTGTACTCGCTACGCTATATTTCCAACAATGGGCCGACGTTGTCTTCTGCGTAACACGCATGTGGGAGCTCCGGCTCAGTGGGGTCCATTCCTACACCCCAGAACCTAAGTCCAATGCTGTTGACCCATTAGAAAGAAAAGAGCTTGAGCAGAGACTCAGAGAGGTTTTTATTGATTACGTGAATAAGGTTATTGAGGGCGAGGAAGTGAAAAGATGGGAATTGAAAGTGGACCACAAAGTTATGGAGATCCGTCGGGTTGGTTCGTTCAAGAAGTTGCAGTTAGCGAAGGCCGTTGAGATGTTGGACCGCAAACGGGGTTTGGAAGTGGAGAGAGACATGATAGAGAAGAGAATAATGGAGTTCAAGAGGGCTCTGAGGTGTATTCTTAATCATCTTAGACGTGCAGAAAAGGAAAATTTTGAAAAAGAAGCAGAATGGAGAGTCCCAGTGTTTAAGTTTGATGACGAAGTGAACTGGGGTCGCATTCATAAGTTGGTGTTGAGGGAAATTAGTAGACTTGACGAGGAATTGCCAATTTATGCACAAAGACAAGAGATTCTGAGGATAATTGAAGGAGAACAGGTGTGGCTTTTGGTTTGCTTTCTTCATTTTATGTGTGCGTGTTCTTAATATCCTCTTTGTCGTTTCTTCATGGTGATTAGGTTTAAGTTACTTGTATACATGGGAATTTGGATGTATCTATGTATTTTTTTAATGGAGGAACAGAAGTTAGGATTATGGAGGTTCAATTGCTTAAAGTATACTAACGTGTTCGGAAGAAGTTGGACAAGAACGAAGAATATAACTGTTTAAAAGAATTCATCTTTATGGTCCAAGCTCAGAAACCTATCACACCCGTAATTTTCTCATATGGGACCATCTCTTCAGTTGTACTTTTCTAGATATGGAACTATTTCTCTTTGCATGATAGTCTTCTTATCTCTTGCTCTTTTTGCGTGTGCAATGCGTGTTTTTTTTTCTTTTCCTCTCCAGTAAATGAGTAAATGTTCAAGTTAATATATTTTCAAAAGTAAAATGTAAAAAGTCAGTTCTGGACTTGTTTTATTCTTTTCAAGGGAAGATTTCCTGAATATGAGTTTCATCTGTGGAGATGGTACCTGAACTGCTCAGGATTTGTGTTTTAAGATCAGAGATGACCCAAGGTTGTTACTATTTACATTACCAAAAAAAAAAAGGTTGTTACTATTTACAAGCATACACATTGTTAGGCTAGACTGGATTTTGTGTTTAATGAAACTGCTTGCATCTACTTTTGGTTTTTGGTTTTTTGTTTTTTGCTTTTTGTTTTTCTTCTGATAATAGTTTGTTCAGGTAATGGTACTGATTGGAGAGACTGGTTCAGGAAAAAGCACACAATTAGTCCAATTCCTCTCTGATTCTGGAGTAGCTGGTGATGGGTGCATTGTATGTACTCAACCCCGCAAGATTGCAGCCACTTCACTTTCAAATAGGGTCGAAGAAGAAAGTAGAGGGTGCTATGGAGACAATTCAGTCATCTCTTATCCTACATTTTCATCAAGTCAAAAATTTGATTCCAAAGTGATATACATGACAGATCACTGTTTACTGCAGCATTACATTAATGATAGGTATCTTTCGAGGATTTCCTGCATAATTATTGACGAGGCTCATGAAAGAAGCTTGAACACTGATCTTCTTTTGGCACTGCTTAAAGACCTACTCAGAGAGAGAAGTTGTTTGAGGCTTGTAATAATGTCAGCAACAGCTGATGCAAGCCAGCTCTCCAACTACTATTTTGGTTGTACAATATTTCACATGTCAGGGAGAAAGTTCCCAGTTGACGTTGTATATGCCCCTTGCACTACTGAGGGAAATGCTACTGTTGCGCCATATGCTTGTGAGGTTGTGAGGGTTGCAACAGAAATTCATAAAACAGAAGAAGAAGGGAGCATTCTTGCCTTTTTGACATCTCAGATGGAAGTAGAATGGGCTTGTGAGAAATTTCAAGCTTCCTCTGCTGTTGCATTACCATTACATGGAAAGCTTTCTTTTGAAGAGCAATGCCATGTTTTTCAAAACTATCCTGGAAAGAGAAAAATTATATTTGCCACGAATCTTGCCGAAACATCGGTTACAATTCCTGGGGTCAGGTATGTGGTTGATTGTGGCATGGCTAAACAACGTAAATTTGAACCAGGCACTGGTATGCATGTGCTCGAAGTAGGTTGTATCAATCAGAGTTCTGCTCAACAAAGAGCTGGCCGAGCTGGGAGAACAGGACCTGGTAAATGTTATAGACTGTACTCAGAGCAGGATTATGAGTCAATGCCTCTCAATCAAGAACCTGAGATTCGAAGAGTTCATCTTGGTGTTGCTATTCTAAGGATTCTTGCATTAGGGATCAATGATATAAAGGGTTTTGATTTTGTGGATGCACCCAGTGCAGAATCCATTGACTTGACCACTAGGAATCTTGTTCAGTTGGGAGCTATCACACTGAACAAAGGTGTTTATGAATTGACTGACGAAGGTCGATGCCTGGTTAAACTGGGTGTTGAGCCTCGCCTTGGCAAGCTCATTCTTGGTTGTTTCCATCATTGCTTGGGTAGAGAGGGCCTTGTTCTGGCAGCTGTAATGGCAAATGCCAGTAACATATTCTGCAGAGTTGGTAGTCATGATGATAAGTTAAAAGCTGATTGTCTCAAGTTGCAGTTCTGCCATCAGAATGGTGATCTATTTACACTTCTTTCTGTATATAAGGAGTGGACATCAATTCCTGCCAACAGGCGAAATAAATGGTGTTGGGAAAACAAAATTAATGCTAAATCCATGAGGAGATGCCATGACACAGTAAAGGAGTTAGAACTTTGCCTTGAAAAGGAACTTGATGTTATAATCCCATCTTACTGGCTCTGGGATCCCTACAAGTCAACTGAGCATGATAAATATTTGAAAATGGTGATACTTGCTGCCCTTGCAGAAAATGTTGCAATGTACTCTGGATCTGATCAACTTGGTTATGAAGTGGCATTGACTGGAAAGCATTTTCTCCTTCATCCATCATGTTCATTACTAGCATTCAGTGAGATGCCAAGTTGGGTTGTTTTTGGTGAACTTTTGTCAGTATCAAATCAATATTTGGTCTGCGTAACTTCGTTTGAGTACGAATCATTATCCAAGCTTTTTCCTCCTCCATTGTTTGATGCTTCCAAAATGGAAATGCGGAAATTGCAAAGGAAGGTGATGACTGGGTTTGGCAGCACACTGCTCAAAAGGTTTTGTGGTAAATCCAACTGTAATATTCTTTCTCTTCTATCACATATTCGGACTGCCTTCATGGATAAACGTATCAGTGTTGAAGTAAACTCTCAAAGTAATGAGATTCTCTTATTTGCCACATCAAAGGATATGGACAAGGTTTTCAGCCATGTAAAAGAAGCTGTGGAATATGAAAGGAAGTGGTTGCACGATGAATGCATGGAAAAATATTTATATCATGGAACTGTTGGCACACCTTCCATGGCACTTTTTGGAGCTGGCGCTGAGATCAAGCATTTAGAGTTGGAGAAGAGATATTTGACTGTGGATATATTTTATTCTGATTTAAGTACAGTCAATGATAAGCAACTTTTGGTGCTTCTTCATGAACATGTTTCTGGTGGCATTTGTGCCATCCAGAAGTCCACAAGCATTGGGCAAGAGGGAAATCAAACCGGAAAATGGGGAAGGATAACATTTCTCACTCCTGAAGCTGCTCAAAAAGCTGCTGAGCTTAATGAAATTGAATTCAATGGCTCTGTCTTGAAAGTACTTCCTTCACAAACAACATTTGTTGGTGATCATAAAATGAGTTCGTTCCCTGCAGTTAGAGCAAAGGTTTATTGGCCTCGTAGGCAGAGTAAGGGGCTTGCAATTGTTAAATGTGATAATCAAGATGTTTGTTACATGGTTTGTGATTTTGCTAACCTGGTGATAGGAGGAAAGAATATTCATTGTGAAGCTAACAAAAAAGATTCATATTCTGTTGTTGTAAAAGGGTTTGATAAAGAGCTTTCTGAAGATGATATCTTAAATGTATTGAAAAGTGCTACGAAGAGGAGAATTGTGGATCTATTCATAGTAAGGGGAGGGGAAGTAGAAAATCCTCCACTGCATTCCTGTGAAGAAGCAATCCTTAGAGAACTTTCCAAATTTATTCCCAGGAGGTATCCCAATACTAGCTGTTGTAGTGTCCAAGTGTTACCACCTGATTCAAAGCACGCGTTTATGAAAGCTATGATCACTTTTGATGGAAGGTTACATTTAGAGGCAGCAGAAGCTTTGGAGAATCTGGAGGGAAAAGTATTGCCGGGATGTCTTTCATGGCAAAAACTAAAATGCAAGCAGTTGTTTCATAGCTCAATTTCGTGTTCTGCCTCTGTCTACTCTGCCATCAGGAAGCAATTGAATTCTTTACTTGCAAGCTTGAGGCACATAAAAGGTACTGCTAGCAGAATCATATGATATTTTTTTCCAGTTCTTTTTTTTTTCACCTTATAGCGCAATGTGCCATGTTTTTTTCAACTCAGTAATTATCTTCTTACAGCAATTTCTTCTCTCAATAACATGGCCGCATGTTTTTAGAAATGCTGATTGGAGTATTATCGTGTTAACATCATTTTGTGCTTGTGCGCTTGTGTGTGTGACTTTTTGTGAACCAGAAAATGTTTGGCCAGAAATAGCAGAATTAGCGACCATGTTGTAACCAATGTAGTAATCTTTTGTTGCATATCTTAGTAATCCTGTTCTAAGAATGACCGTTTTGCCTAACTTGACATTTCTTCCATTTCTTGAATTCCCAACTTTTTTGGTTCAAGATCAAGAATGAACTCAGACAACCTATTATTTCTCTTGCAGGCATTGATTGCAGTGTAGACCGGAATGAGAATGGTTCCTATCGAGTGAGGATAACTGCTAACGCTACAAGAAAAATTGCACAACTGAGACAACCCCTAGAAGTGCTTATGAAAGGCCAGATCATAGATAGTGCTAGCCTTACTCCGACTGTATTACAGCATTTATTCTCTATACAGGGTATCAATCTGATGAAGTCAATACAGCGAGAGACTGGTACTTACATTTTGTTTACTAGACAAAACTATACTGTAAGGGTCTTCGGATCAGCAGACAAAGTTGCTTTAGCCCAGCAGAAATTGATTCAATCCCTTGTCAATTACCATGAAAATCAGCAACTTCAGATCCATCTCAGAGGTGGAAATTTGCCTCCTGACCTGATGAAGGAACTAGTTATGAGGTTTGGCCCTGACCTTAATGGGATCAAGGAGATGGTACCTGACCTGTTGGAGTGTACACTTAACACTCGCCGCCATGTCATCTCTATTATTGGAACCAGAGAGATGAAGACGAAATTGGAAGAAATAGTTCATGATTTTGCTCAAACAATACAGAGTTCAGCAGTCTTACATGAAAATGAAGCTTCCTGTCCCATTTGTTTCTGTAAGGTTGAGGATAGTTACCAGCTCGAAAACTGCCAACATCTTTTCTGCCGGGCGTGCTTGGTGGAGCAATTCGAATCAGCCATAAAGAACCTGGACAGTTTCCCAGTGTGCTGTACCTCTGGAGGTTGCAAAGCTCCCATATTGCTTACAGATTTGAAGTGTCTATTGTCAAGTGATAAGTTGGAGGAATTATTTAGGGCTTCCTTAGGATCATTTGTTGCGTCAAGCGGAGGAACCTACAGATTTTGCCCATCTCCGGACTGCCCTTCTGTTTACAGAGTAGCCAATTCTGGAACAGTTGGTGAACCATTTGTCTGCGAGGCATGTTATGCTGAGACTTGCACCAAATGCCACTTTGAGTATCATCCATACGTTTCCTGTGAGAGGTATAAACAATACAAGGAAGACCCTGATTCATCCTTGGAGGAGTGGCGCCAAGGGAAAGACAATGTGAGAGATTGTCCTGTCTGTAGCTACACAATCGAGAAAGCAGAAGGTTGCAATCACATCGAGTGTAAGTGTGGTCGTCATGTTTGCTGGGTGTGTTTAGAGCATTTCAATACTAGCGATGATTGCTATCGCCACCTGAGGGCTGTACACTTAAGCATATTGTGACCTATGTTCATATTAGCATATTGACCTTTAGTGTGTTCATATTAAGCATATTGTGACCTTTGGTGTGTTCATATTCTCTGATTAAGCTTATCTAACATGTTCAGAAGACAAGTCCTAGTCTGTTCCTGTAATATTTTTGGATAACCATTTTCTACATTCAGGAGTTAATATAGCTCTACGCGATTCCTATACACAAACTGAAAGGTCCCGCCTTTTTGTTTCTGCCAAAACCAGCAATGGAAGTGAAGAACATAACGAGAAAAGAAGATTATTGTTGGCGTCTGTGGTCATAGTACGATCTATAATTTTACTGTTAAACTCTCAGAAAAGATATCTGCAGCCAAGAGCAAGTCCTACACCAACAATGCCAAAACAAAATGCCAAAGTCCCAAACCATGGAGTCCAGCCTCCATCTTCACTATCCTTTCCCTCCAACATTTCTTCTACTGCTTTTGGTCTTCCACAGCCGAAACAAAATTCCTTCTCTTGTCGTTCCTTTTGAGATTGTAGCTTCAGAACTTGAAACTCAAGCAACCTCACCCATTGACGATACACAAGAAGTTGCAACGACTCTTTCAACAGAGCATTGGAAACATAATCCTTCTCCACAGCCAGGTCTTCAGCTTGTATCTCCGCTTCTCTCGCCCTCGTCTGTGACAGTCTCAATGCTTTTAAAAGCTCCAACTTCTCACTCTCGTCATCATTACTCCCGTCTCTTGCAGTCATGCCAAAAACCCTATTCATAGACGACAACACCACCCTATCAGAACCTGAAAATACCTTAGCTGGTGGGGGTAAGTCACAGTTCTGCATTAGGAAGGCACCCATCAACGCTTCATTCTGATTCAAAGCTCCAGAACTCGTCTTGTGGGTGTTGGATGCCATGGTTGTTGGTCCTACAGTTCATGCAGGTTGAGACCAACTTGCCGGGGGAGTTTGGGAAGAATATTTAGAAGAAAGGTGTGGTTGGTGTGTCACAACTCACGAGGAGTTCCAGTTTATAGGGGGATTTGGAGAATACCGCAAGTAATGCAAGTCTTCGTAGAGTAACTTGTACACATTTTCAGATAAAAATCCTGAAACGGGTAGTTGTGGACGAAGAGAAAATTCTTTTCTTGCGTGCTTGGAGAAGTACTTACGTTACAACTTTACACATCCAGCATGGTTGGATTGTCTTCTAAGGTTTCAATATCTTTCTTAGAAAGATTATGCATTTGTTAAACTAATGCACACAGTAATTAGTCAAATAATCTCACTAACATAACATTAGCTTAAGTTTAATCTTGACTTAATTCAAAGTTAACGAATAAAATATGATTTAATCGAATTAAATATAATGAAAAAATTTAAAACTCAAAAGGGTCTCTTACCTACTCTACCTAAATTTAATTCAAATTAAAATAATCATTTGAATAAAGGTAAAAGCTTTAAACTTTCTTTGTATTTTAAGAAATTTTAAAATAAATTATGATATTTAAAATTCTCAAAAAACACTCTCTAATTTTTAGTTTTTTAGAATTAAATAATAATAATGAAACATACGTAATATAAATATCAAATATAAACTAATTTGATAACCCAACTGTCTGAACTGATTAAATTTAACTTAAATATAATTTATTGTTAGATTTAATTACTTCGGTTCAAAAGCTAAGTTTCTTGTCATTTTTTAATCAAATTTAAAGAGGTTTTTTCTTGAAAATTTAAAAAATACACACAATTTTTCATTGTAATCTTTGGGATGCGGTTGATTCGCATGGAAGAATGGTAATAAGCAAGGTTTTGAAACCCAAACTAGACGTCAAACCGGAAGCTTTACTGGTCACAAGTTTGACCACCGGTTGAATCGTTGTGACGTCATAATTATACAATAATTATATATAATATTAGTAATATTAAAAAAATAGAAAAATATACCGAATAATATAAATTTTTATATTTCTGTTAGATTTCTGAAGAAAAGGTGGGTTTTACTTTTGAAAGAATCAAAAAACACATCAGCGTTTTAGAAAAAAAAAAGCAAAATAAAAAAAATTATTGAACTAGTGACCAACCGGTTCGACCAGTCCCTGACCGGTTCTTTCCGGTTCGCACTGGTTCAATTAAAGACTAGTTTTTAGGAATCACCTGGATCGGATAGCCGACCGGTCACCGATCGAACCGGTCGAACCAGCCGGTCCGGTCCGGGTTTCAAAACGGAAGTAATAAGAATGAGAATGAATATAGTGAGGAATAAAAATGAATATTATCACTATAATTATAATGGTTAGTTAAGAAGAATGAATGATTATCATTACTATTGATAGTGGTTGGTTTATAAAAAATATTAATTAATTTGTATTAAAAATATTTTTAGAAAATGAGCCATTAATAAGGAATGAGTTTCATTCCTCTACTAAATGGAGGGTTTGGAGGATTCTCCAGCAGTGAGATATCAAACTATTACCTCTATAATGATAATCAACAACCAACTACTTACTTTTCATTTTTTACCCATTAATCTTTTCCCAAACTCATCAACCAAGTATCGCATTAATGTTTATTTAATTTAGTAACCTTTTTGCGATGACAAAAGTCAAAAATAACCTCCAAGTGGCTGCCGACGATAACCCATTTCCTGGCTTCGCCACGTTGAAGTACAAGTGGATGGTGGAGGGAAGACACTAGTTGGCCAAGTGGTGCATTTAGGTTATGCATATTAATTAAATTACCAACCAAGGCTTCATCTAAATTACATCAGCCTGAAAATGAAGTAGCACAAAATCGATATTTCCAAAGGCTTTATATATTTTTTTAAAACTGTTTAAACATAAATTATTATTTAATTAACTTTGCATAGCATTATCATCAACACTTGGATGAGATCTGTTGAGAAAATACTTGGATCAGATCTGTTAAGAAATGAGAAGGTCGAATAGTACGCAGCCTTACTTTTATAATTTTCAAAGAAGAATATGTTAATGATGTTAGAATCCATCTCTTTCCTGCAGTCTGACTCCTTAGAGTTGTTAGAAGCCATTAATAGTGGCCTTAATTATAATTAATTAGATTCTAATGACTATGTTTGACTAAATAATATGCTTAAAATACATAATTTTTAAACTATCCATTTATGTCAATATACACTAAAGAATTTATTAATTTTAATTTAAAATATTAACTATAAAATCAAAACATAATTAATACATTTTTTGTTTATTTAATATATTAAATTAAACACATGTAATTTCCAAAATATCTCCGAGCTTGACCTTTTTGTCCTTTTTAAAGTTGCCCATGAGCCTTTAATTGCTCTGTTCTTATTCCAGTTTCCAAGTCGTCGTCTTTGATGTGAATTAAAGCTTGGAACTTGGAAGTGACAACAATTTATTTACGATAAGTACAATTTTGACTTTTGGAACAGCAGAAACAAACGACTTCACTTCCATGCACAGAAAGTCGTCTAATGAAAGCCAAAATCTTTCAGAAATCTTGTTGAGTCTGTAATCCCACTTGCCAATCCAGAGCCCACAGTTTGTGGTCTAAAATCAAGTGGAAGGGCCAATCTTTAACACCTCCCCTATTTTTCTCTTTTTTTTCCAAAAGGATGTTCACACTTGTTTTACACACCGACGTATGAGTCTCTCTCCCCTGTTTCATCTGTTTTATGCTCTGCTTCTGAGAAAAGATGGAGTCTGAGCTCTCAAATCTTGTTGTTCCCCGGAAGATTTTGTCTTCTTTCGATACCATGATTTGTACGTTGCCGTGCAACCCATATCTTAACCATGATGGTAAGTGTTTTGGGCCTTGTTTGAAAGTCTGTCCTAGTGTATGTAAGATCCTTTTAGTTGACGAATTGTCGTTTCCTGATCCGTCAACAATTCCGCCGCCGTCGTTACCTGTTCGGTATATGGTTCCGAAGTCTAAAGATGTAGCACATAATCATCTGATCAAAACTAGTATGATCATAATGGGCTGTACGCTTGGCGCTATTCTTCTCTTTGCTATCTTATGCACACTTTTTAAAATATACTATTCCAGGCGGATGAATTCAAGAGTGATGAGCCGGGCACGTGTATTTTTCGGTTCCCAAAACAGCTTTTTTGATGGTGATCAAGGAGCGGTGGTCGATCACCCTATTTGGTACATCAACACCATAGGTCTGGAACAGTCTGTGATTGATTCAATCGCAGTGTTCACGTATAAGAAAGATGAAGGGTTGATAGAAGGTACAGAGTGCTCTGTTTGCTTGAACGAGTTTGAAGAAGATGAAAGTCTTCGGCTTTTGTCAAACTGTAAGCACGCATTTCACTTGCCTTGTATTGATACTTGGTTAAGAGCCCACAAGAACTGCCCTTTATGTCGTGCCCCTATATTGTGCGAGAATTCTGATGATCAAACTGCTTTATCAATTCTGACTTCAAGTGGTTTAAGTTCAAGTGAAGAATCCCAGATGGAGAATTCTGTGAACAATAGTGGATCGATCAGAAACAGAGAAGTGGATGATGGGACTAGTGAAGTGAGAAGTGAAGATGAAAATGTTATTGCCTTGCCAGTTGCAGATGAATCAGTTGTTGGAAGCTCGAAGATGGATTCTTTTCTCAATGTTTTCAGGAGTCATTCTAGGGTGTTAAGTGATTTGGTTGATACTAGAGAGGCAGCAGAAACAGAAACAGAAACACAACCTGTGAGGAGGTCTGTGTCATTGGATTTGGCATCTGCTGCAGCAATTCACAGCTCTGTAGCTCTTAAACAACAAGAAAACTTGGATTCTCAGTTAGAACAGCTCAAGAATCTGGAGTCAAAGAGAGTCTCCAAGCGCACAAGTAGTGGGAATTCAAGTTTTCGCAAGCTGATTAAAAGTTCCTCAAACGGGATTTCATTGCACAAGGGGCCTATATCGATGAAAAGGTCTTTTTCCTCGGGTTTGAAGTAACAGATTTCAGGATTCAATCTTTGCATTATAAGAAGAAAGCTTCTTTTCTCAGTGGTAATTCCATGTTCAAATGATTTGCAGAATGAGGAAATCCAGCAAGTTTTGCATTGCATCAAGTACCTGCATACCTCTCTTTATTCCATATTAAAAAATGAAAGGCACTTTTATACCTGCATCTTTGATCAAATGAAGTGTTCAGGTGTGATTTGTAGTTCTTGAAATATTGGTATTATCTCTTATTATAAAACCTCGATCTAACTTTGTTAGATTATTTAATGCCCATGTCACTTATAGATTTGAGTCCAAATGTCCAATAATTAGAGCCCAAGATTATAGTTATTGGGTATTAAAGTCTTGATGAATTTCGGTGTTGTTATTTTCGGATGTTAATTGAACCCCATTCTCAATGCTTAACCAAAACAAAATATAAATGGACGGACCGAAACAAAATATGGATGGATGGGTTAGAGTGAGAAACTCATGGGTTTGTTTCGTTTATTGACCACCAAAGAAGTAAATAGTGGATGTCGTTATGGTTGGCTCATGCCAAGAGAGGATTCTGGAAAGGAATTGCAAGAAGAATCCAAGAAAGAGAATAGAATAAATAAATAAATATCGAAACTAGCGTGCATCGCCTGAGGAAGATGATACCTCACATAACTAAGGATGGCAGTGAGTTTTCAACCTGATTAATATTCGCACTATCCGACCCAATGAATTTAGATATGAGTAGTAAGTCGTAAAAATCGATGGATATGGATATAGATATGGGTTGAGTCATAAAAAATAGATATGGATATGAGTTGAGTAAAACCCGAACCATGGATACCCATATTCTACCCGTTTTTTATTAACTCTATTTTTTCTATTTTTTCTTAAATATTTATGGTTAAATATAATAAAATATTAAAGTTTTATAAGAATAAACAACTTTAAAATCTCCACTTTACTCTTTAGTACTCACATTTTTCATCATATTTTATTTTCTTATAAGATGATAATAATGCAAATAATATGGAGATGGAGTTTTGAATGTTGTGGAGTTCACGCAAAGACAATTTGAAGCTTTAG
>JANIPN010000219.1:4906704-4925888 GCA_027478595.1 Erythroxylum anguifugum
GGGGACTGCCCCAAAATTTGTTTCTAAAATTTCTATGTAAAATTATTTTTTTTTTAGTTTTTGCCCTCACAAAATTTTATTTTGAAGCTTTGCCCCTACTGAAAATTTTGTTTGCTCCCGCTGAAAAAACTTCCTAGATCCGCCCCTGTATGTCAATAACTAGAATTTTAAGGCAACATATCATAGAAAATGAATATAGCTCTTTTTGTATGTTTCTTCAGTTTGCTATTATTGCTTCTTTGATTGCAGAAGGCTGAGTTGACATCATTCTTATACTCTCCTAGGGCCTTGATAAAGAGGGATATGTAGATGGCAATGGTCCTACCTCTTTATAACATGAGTCTAAGTCCGGTTTTGTGCTTTTGAGTGGACCTTAAATTCAACAAAACGATGTCATTTTTTTATTTCTTAATTTAGGATTATTTTTCTCAATCTAAATAGTTATTTTAATGTTGGATTGTTTTGTTTCACAAGCACAATATGGTAGATTGTAAATCATATGCTTCACCAAAACTCTATGAGATTTCTCATTGATCCTTGACTTTTAGGTTTAATATGACTTTGTTATCTTTATTAATCATGGTTTTAAGAGTTTTTAATTAGACATAAATTGTCGTAAGTTCAAGTCTATTTTAGATTAAACATGATATTATTTTTAATCAAAAAAATAATTAGAAAATTTTCGGCAAATTTAATGTTAAATTTTCAAACTTTCTTATAGAACAGTTTTCCCTTAGTTCTATTTTTTAAAATTATTCTATAATTTTAAGTTTTTTTACTCATAATTATGAAATATACGCAATATGAATTAGTTAGATACTATTTACCCAATAATTTATTTAATTATTAAATTTAAATCAAACTAATTAAATTTTTTAAATTAATAATTTATTATAAATTATCTATTTAAGTCACGTTAAATTAATTTAAGTTAAATTTAAGAACTTACATCTAATATTAACATTATATGTATTTTGTTATTAGTTTTTAAACATAACTTAAGAGAAACTATTTTTAAAAATTAAAATTTTTCTTAATTCATATATATAATTAATTTTTATTTCTCAATATTTTTTACAAACCAACCATTATTAATGATAATAGTAATCATTCATTTCCCTTAACTAACCTAATAGTAACTATTTATTTCTCTTAACTAACTATCATAATTATAATAATAATAATTTTTATTTTTTACTATATTAATTTTTATTCCTATTATCATTCCTCCGTATGAACCGACCGCGCTTTAAGTACTATAATTCAAACCTTAACTCTTTTTATTTAAAGGTGCAACTTGATTATGTTTTACCAAAGTCTAAATTTTCATAGAAGCATTTACGATTTCTGACATGAAAAGAACAGCTTGGGCAATCACCACCCACTATCTTTCCCACTAGCTGCATGCAACCACTTGACAACTAATAGAAATCGCCGTTTTCAAACATTCTTCATGGTTGAAAATGACTGAATCCTTTTATTTGCCGTATCTTCTTCTCAAACAATAAAAAATATCTATATATTATTTTATTTAAAACTTAATTAATTAAAATAGCATCTACTTAAATTTTAATCTAATTTGATTATTTGAACTTAATTGAATCAAAATTAATTTAAAAAAATTTAAGATTTAGTCTAAAAATCAAACTTTTTAATCAAATTCGATTGAAAATTAATAATTCCTAGACCCGAAAAAGCAAAAAAGGAAGCACTTTTCTTAGTGACCAAGCATTCCATACCCCAAAGGGCCAGCATTCAAACATTAAATGTTATAATATACTTTTCAAAGACTTCCCTTTTCTTGACACAGCTCACACTCTCCACACTCACCCTTGAAAGCAGCCAAAAAGGGCCAGGAGGAGCCTTGTAAGTGCTCTCATCTCCTCCAAAGTTACCTCTAATGTTCCTATTGGCTTTAAATTTTACTTTTCCAAATCTATTATGCAACTTCTTTACTAGTTAAAGAATAAGATTGAGTACTAATAGACCTCTTAAAAACTTGCTTCATCTCAATAAGATATCTACTAGTGTTATTATTATTGTTGTAGTAATAATTTATAAATCATATATTTAATAAATTATTTAAATCATACAATAATTTATTAAATATATATTGAGAAAATAATATTTTCTCAATATAATAAAAGACAAGCTGCGTACTTCTTGCCTTGATGTTGATGTTGATGTTGATGGTGAGGGTAGCAGTAGAACAGAACACAGCACATGCCCAACAAAACAAAACAAATGAAAAGGTGTAACGAACCAAACAGCAACATTCGACCGTTACGGGAAAGAGCGCGTTCTGACCTGCCACGTCATCTTCACACGTTAATCACACGTTTCCCTCCGTTAAGTGTCCTTTTCCTTCTTCCACTCCACCTCCTTCTGTCATGGAATCTAATCTTCCTTTGATTATGGTTCCTTTCTGTCTCTTTTTCCTAAGAAAGTTATGATATTTCGTTAATTGTCATGATCTTCTCTTCTTTATATAACCCAAAAAATCTAAATTTCCTTTTTTTCTCTCATTCTTAATATTTTATGTTTTTTTTAATATTTTATGTTTAACTATAGTCGTAAAATGAAAAAAAATAAAAAGAAAAGGAAGAGTCTTTAAAAAACGGAAAAGGAGGTAATTTGATTAGGAAGAGAACAACAATAAAGGAAGTAATTGTAGTTTCCTTAAACTACTGCTTCCAATTCTCTCACTCTCTCTCCCTTCATTCTGTACTCGCAAGAAGTTCACATTGTTTTGGTTTTTCCTCTTCTCAAAGGTTGGTCTTTTGTTTGTTTGTTTGTTGCAGTGTTCCTGCTTTTCTCTTTTTGTTTGTTGACTCTGTGTGATTGTGTTAAAGACAAAGTGAGTCCACTGATGATTTCTTTTAAGTGACTTTCTTTCTTTGTTCTCATCTGGGTATCCCTAAGTTGTCTTAAATTCTCTCTCTGTGTTCTTGTTTATAGTCGAGGAGTGAACTTTTTTGGCCTTTTACATTGCTTAGGCCAAAGGAAAAGATCAGTGTATCTTGTGGGCCGTACAGGGAGTGAGTTCTTTAGTGGGCATTGGTAATTTTGATTCATTGGTGTGAACTTTTTGTGGCTAGTGTTTGGCGATGATCAGTTAAGAAAGAGTGTGGCGTGCCAGTTTAAGAGTGTGAAAGAATCTCGCTTTGGGCTCTCTGTCAATATTGTTATTGAGGTAAAGGTTTGATTTTTATCGTAATTAGTTCGTGGGCGTTGAGGATATAACTTCTTTAGTGATGTCCAAAATCTTATTGATCAATCTTTGTTTGAGTGTTTCAGTTTCGGCACTGGATTGTTCTATTGTGGATTGGTGGTTTAGGTGAAGGAGAATCCTGAAGACAATGTATACTGACAGATGGGGTCGAGATGTAAGCAAACGAGGAATTTCGTAATTCACTTTACTGCTAATTAGCCAAGGGTGTATTTTAGTTTGTCTTCAGATAGTGTTTGTTGCTATATTGGTCTTATTGAAATTTCCAAAAACTGTATCAGGGGGGTGGTATCAGAGGAGGTAGCATTTTCAATTCAATTCTTACTGAGAAACCGAACTCTGATCCATTTGGTAAAGTAAGAAAGGATGGACGGGGGTTTGGATTGCCTTCTTCAGCTAAGTTTCGAAGTGGGCACTTGACTTCTGCTGCAATTCATGTGTCAAAAACCACACCTGTTTACAGAGATGACGGTGGATCAGGATCAGACATGGATCTTGTTTCTGACTCTGACTCTGAGGATGGGGCTTATGGTGTGCCTCACTCAGTTGATACATCTCCCCAAGATGATAAAATTCGCAATGGTAGAATCTCTCAAGAAAAAAATATTCACAAGGACATGCCCAGTGCACCTCCTATGGGTTCTGGTGCAGAAATAAAACGCAAAGTTGAGAAAATTTCAACATCTAGTGCTAATATGACACCACATTTAGCAAACACGAACAGTTCTGTAGTTTCAGAGAAACCAAAACTATCTGAAAGGTATCTGGATCTTTTTTTCTTAATCTCTATGCTTATATTCCCTGAAGTGAACTTATTTTGGGCATTTATGTTATCCATTACAGGATTGCTGTTGTCAAAGAAGCTATGTCTCCAAGTTCTTTACCTGCTCGCGTCCCTACATTTCATGCAAGGTTGGTTACATTGCTTCACTAATGATGACTGTGTAATTGAAATTGATCCTAATATCAATGTTTGTGATATTGTTATTTTTGATTGGATGGTCAGTATCAGTGTAAGCATGGTCTTACAATTCCTGCTCTATAGTTTTATCATTTTATAATTTGTGTGAATGGATTCAGTGGGCAAGGACCATGGTGTGCGGTGATTTCTTATGACGCATGTGTCAGGCTGTGTCTACATTCATGGGCCAAAGGTTGCACGGAAGAAGCTCCCTTCTTCTTGGATACAGAATGCGCATTGTTGCGTGATGCATTTGGGTGGGTTTCTATTTCCTACTATTTATATCCTTCCATTATGCTGTTGTTGAATTTGCGGTACCTATCCACTATATGCTAAAATATAGGCTATGTAACTCAGTGTTATTACTTGACCTTGCTGCTGAAGCTGCCTTTGCACAGCTGAACCAGCAAGCGGTGGTGTTTTGGATGATGAGATTCTATGCTGAAAAGCTTTTGATCTATTTCCAGTCTGATATCTTCACGCTTTCTTGTATTTGAGTATGGTCAAAAGTTGCATAGATTAAGCTAAACCTCTATTGCATTTGGTGATTTCCAGTTTCCTGATTATTTCATTCCGTTCAAAACTCTAGTGTGCAGCAAATTTTACTACAACCAGAAGAAGAGCTGTTAGCAAAGCGCTCTGTGGAATTAGTGAGCCAGAAAGCTGCTCCAAAATCTAAAAAGAATTATGCAAAACTGAAAGTGCAAGGTACCATGCTTGCTAGGGCATATCGACTGTTGATTTACTTTTTGCAATTTGTGGTCTTTATAACCTGTCTGTACTTTTTGTTCATTTTTGCAGTTCGCTCTGTGAAAATGGGTTTGGACTCCCCTCCTAGCTGCAACTTTTTATATCTAAATCCACACGTTATGAAGATTGAATCTATTCGGCGACAAATCTCAAATCTGAATTCAACACTATTTTCTGGATGGGAAGAAGTGCGAAAAGTCCGTGTGAATCCACGTGTTCCTCCTAATGGTTCTTTCTCACAACAAAGCATGGCATATGTGCGGGCAAGCACTCAGTATATCAAGGAGGTCTCAAGGCTCATAAAAAGTAGAACTACTACTTTGCGCACAAGTCCTTCATCATATGAAGTGGTGCAAGGTATGCAACCTCGCACTAGTCGAACTTCCATAATAAATTTTGGAGCCACTATAAGCTAATATCCTTGAACTTTTAATAAGTCGGCCATAAAATTGTCAATAGGTAAGCCCACAATCTAAACTAGGTTACAAGTAATTAGGAATTCCTTGTATGTCAAGATATTAATTTGATTAGAAGTTGGAGATCATATTAATGTATTTATGGTTGTGAACTATCTTTTTTCAATATTTCCTTTTGAGGGGAATAAATATCTTTAATATGTATTTGGACAGATTGCTACCTAAACAGCTTTTTTGTTTGTGGAACATTTGTTACCGAATGTTTGAGTTGTTATTGAGAGCTTTCACTTGAAGGGTTCAAATGCAAGTTAGGGGAAATCAAGTGCATGCACTTGTGTTTAAGAGTAACCACATGCACCGGTGGTAAAACAATAGAGAAGGAAATGATGAAAATTTGAGAATTATTTCAAAGATATTAGTACTATGTTGCTTGTTATCAGCATGAAAGAAGAACAACCACGATGTTGTGTGATATGAAAATAGGTACTTGTAGTAGATGGCAGTTAAGACCATTACTGTCAGTTGGAGGGTGATATGAGTAACTATAAATAACAGTTCCCCCACGGCTATTGTATGTTTTTGGCAATTAATGAGAATCCTATTGCATTCTCCCTTCCTCTCTACTTTCCCAAATTCTCTCGATTCCTCTCTGTTTTTCTATTCCCCTCTCATTCCCCTGTTTCTCTCCCTTTCTCTCTTTTCTCTTCTCTTTCCTTTGTCTTTTCCCTCTTTTTCCTTTCATCTACCACTTTCAATAACATTGTGTTGGCCCTATCAGTTATTTTGCACACTATTAAACACTTGCATTAATAATATTTCTGTGTCTGAATTGAACACTTGCATTAATAATATTTCTGTGTCTGAATTGAGCATAATTACTATAAGTATTTACGTTTGATTTATTGTGTCTTACTTCAATAAAGCCTGTGAAAGAAACTTTCTTTCTTATCCTACTTATAATGTAATGATGATCTTTTGTTACTAGAACAATATACTTGCTTGTTGAAGTTGAAAAGCCAATCTGACGAGGATTCAGTTCGAGTGCAACCAGGAACCAGTGAATCTCTTGTGTTGTAAGTGGCTTTTTGTCTTTATACATTCCTGTTATTTCCCCTTGTTTTTCTCTCAATTCAAAGGTGGGTAACTTCTTTTGCGGATGGTCACGCAGCTTTCCTGAAAAACTTGGGGATGATTTGATCATTGAACTTCACGATTCCAAGGGACAGTGTTGTGGTCGTGGACAAGCCCAAGTTGCTGCTATTGCAGATGACTCGGTATCTTTCTTTTTCTTTTCCTGAACTATGTTATCGGTTTTTGAGAATGGTGCACAGTTTCTTATTTTTGGTTAAATACAGAATAACAAGCTTCGTTGGTGGCCCATCTTTCATGAGCCTGATCATGAAGTTGTTGGTAGAATCCAGTTGAACATAAATTACTCAATAACTCCAGATGAGAGCAGTCATCAGAAGGTGCCTAGCTTTTGTTGTCTCATTGGTTACTATCTACATTTCATTTTGTGTGTGAAATTAGTTGAGTTATCAATTATAAAATATATGTGAAGCATTATCAAGAAACAAGATAAAGCAACTTCTTTTTCCAGTGTGGTTGTGTTGCAGAAACCGTTGCTTATGATTTTGTTTTGGAAGTTGCTATGAAAATGGTACATTTTCAGCAAAGAAAACTATTACTACATGGCCCGTGGAAGTGGTTAGTGACTGAGTTTGCATCATATTATGGAGTGTCTGATGCTTACACCAAACTCAGGTATTGGGATTATGTCAAATTTTCTCTATGGCAATGTATTAACTCAATTCACCTTCTAGAATTTTAAACTGCTAGTTCATTTCCTTTTTTTCCTTTCCATGCAACTTGCAGGTATCTCTCCTATGTCATGGATGTTGCTACGCCTACCAAAGATTGTCTTGAGTTAGTATATGATTTACTGCATCCAGTAGTCATGAAGGGCAATAGGAAGAGTGTGTTGAGTCATCAAGAGGTATATTATGAAGTTTAATTTTTCTTGATCCAGAAGTTTGCAAATGCACCCATGCCTATTTGGTATTCAGGAGGTAGGTTTTGCATGTTTATCATTTAGGAGTGATCATAAAATCTTTCTTCTAAATAGATTTCTTGAACAGAGTGAGTATTCTGACATAAAAAATCTTAATGATTGCAACCTCTTATAGATGTATGGTACTGCATATAGCAATTGCTTGTAGATGTATGGTATTACTGAGCTCCAAACCTTCTTTACTACAAACATTTTTCAATCTTTCAATGATGTTTGTATGTTCCATAGACTTAACAATTGACGGATTGGATGAAAACAAAGAGACCTCTTTTCTAGTTTGCAGTCTTTAATGCTGATATTTGTTTTTAATGAAAGTCGGAGAAGAAGAATAATATCTTGTTTTGTGAAACTTGAGCCAGAATCGCATCTTTGGAGAGGTTGAAGATCAAATTCATCAGGTTCTTGCCCTGGCTTTTGAGAACTATAAGTCATTGGATGAATTGTCACCATCTGGCATGATGGATGTTTTTGGTCCATCCACTGGATTGGCTGCTCCGGCTTTGGCACCTGCTGTCAAGCTATACACTCTATTGCATGATATATTAAGCCCCGAGGTTCAATTGGCTTTTTCAAGATATTTTCAGGTACAAAAAACCGATAAAAACTTTTTGTTGTTTATTGTTTCACCTTCACCTCTGTGCTTCACATACCAAGTGCTTTTGGAAAATGATTTTATAGGCTGCTGCACGGAAGAGATCAAGAAGGCACTTGGCTGAAACTGATGAACTTATAAATTCTAATGAGGCCTCTCTGATAGATCCTGTCGCCTTTCCAACAGCTTATCAAAAGATGAAATCTCTAATCTTGAATATCAAAAACGAGATTTACACTGACATGCAGATCCACAATCAGCACCTACTTCCTAGGTAAAAACCATTGGCCATTTACCTCCACCCTACTCTTGGTGTCCTATACTCAGGCATGAGGAAAAATTGTGTAACTTTTCACGTCAATATGCATATTTTTTTATTACATGGTGAAGCATAAATATACAGATACGCTGCTCATTGATTATGCCTGCCAAGATTTGAATCCCTTCTACCAACCAAACCCCTAGTTGTTGATATGCATATTCGTGATTCTTAAATCGAATATATTATTTAGCTAATAAAAAAATCTTCACAAGTTTTCTGCAGTGGTCATTTAATTGCAGTTAAATGACATTTTTGTCTTGCTGACCATTTGAAAACTGATGAATTCTTTCTCTTTGCAGTTTCATAGACCTTCCAAATCTTTGTGCATCGCTTTACGGCATGGAGCTTTCTGCAAGATTGCGCACATTTCTGATTACATGCCCTCCTTCAAGCCCCTCACTGCCTGTTGCAGAACTTGTCATTGCAACAGCAGATTTCCAAAGGGATCTTGATTCCTGGAACATTAAGTAAGTTGGATGTCTTATTTTTTTCATCTTATAACCCTGCAGAAATGTATTGATCATATTTCATTTTATAGCCCTGCAAAAGGTGGTGTTGATGCAAAAGAGTTGTTTCATTCATACATCACTCTCTGGATCAAGGACAAGCGTCATACTTTGCTTGAGATGTGCAAACTAGATAAGGTAAGTGTTTCACCTTGCTGTTTTGAATGACCAACTGTAATAAATTGTGTACTTTACTTGCAAATTTTTTGTGAATATTTTATATTTTTATTGCATCCTTAAGGGCATCTTTAGTCTCAAATAGCGTCACCAAAATGTTTTAATGTATTTGTTACCATTATTGTTAGTTAATATTTGAATTTCAATCTTAATTTTCCATTTATTCTTATTTAGTAGCTTGTATAGAAGTTTGGAGAACTCATCAAGTTTCTCATTTCTTCACATAAGCTTTGAAATTCATATTCTTACATGTATCAATTAATTCTACATTATTTTTATAGATTCTTGAACTTCTTAATTAATAAATCACTAACAGTTTCAGTTTTCTTAGTGTCTATAAGTTTTCAGCTACTCTTTTTCACAAAACATCATGAGTTCTATATGCTGCAAATATGATTATCTATATTTGTTTTTTTTAGAACCTACCTGGCGTGGAGTTCTGTTATAACATTAAACCAGGAACAAATCAGTTTTAGACTAATATTAAAATAAGTAGTTATTTCTGCTATTATAAAATATAATGTCTAAGTTATGAGTTTTACTTATGATGTCACGTGCTCTAGCAATTTACCATTTATTTATACCTTTCAGGTCAAGTGGTCTGGTGTTAAAACACAAAATTCGACAACTCCTTTTGTTGAGGAAATGTATACTCAGTTGAAAGAGACACTGAATGAATATGAAGTAATCATTCGTCAGTGGCCAGAGTATATTGTTGTCTTGGGAAATGTACGTTTATCTCTTCACTGATCCATGCAACTTTTTCTTTTTACTTTCTGTGGTTGATTGAATGTCTCAAACCATGTGGATGCTTTAGGCTCTTGCAGACATTGAGAAGGCAATTATTGAAGCTTTGGACAAGCAATATGCTGATGTCTTATCACCATTGAAGGATAGCTTCAACCCAAAGCTCTTTGGGCTTAAATATGTTCAGAAGTTATCTAAACGAACAGGCGAAATTTATTTTGTGCCTGATGAGGTAAACATTTATCGATAAATTTGGGCGTCATTAAAACAGGGCATTTTTTCAGTTTTCTGATGTTCATTCTTGTATTTCAGCTAGGGATCCTTCTTAATTCTATGAAATGGATGCTGGATGTGCTGGGGCCTAAGATTGAAATACAGTTGAAGTCGTGGAGTTCTTGTATCCCCGAGGGGGTAAATGCTGTCACAGGGGAGTGTCTCAGTGAAATTACAGTCATGTTGAGATCCAAATTCAGAAGTTACCTGCAAGCCATTGTGGAGATGCTCGTGGAGAATGTGAGTAATATTGCTTTCAAGTTGTTTGTTACAAAACATATGTTACTGATAGGGAACAGAAGTAAAGATTGTACTATTTACGTATTTTGTAGGTACAGCCGTAGAATTTCCTTCTGGAAGTGTATCTTCCAGGCCAATACAATAGCTATAATTTCCAGAATAATGAATAATGATCCCCTCCCTCCTATACCAAAACCTATATATCCTCTGTACCTTCCCCTTCTGACTCTCTCTCTGTAACTAACTCCTAACCACCAGCCTATGTGGCATTTGTGTTTGTTCCCTTCCCATTATACCCCTATGGACTAGTATGCTGATCACTAGGAGGAGTGCTAACAGTTACTGTAACTAAGACAGATGAGTTGATGACAAGTAGAATGAAGTGATGTGTGTGTACAAATTGTTATGCCAATGTATGGAAAATATTGGGTAGTTAATGAACCGCTGTCTTGAGCTAGCAGGTTTGAGAGTCCTAATAGTGAAGAGCATACAGTGGCTATAAGATTCACCAGCTCCAAGTTTTACCATTGTTTGAGTATGCATTCTAGGACCTTACCATGGTTCATGAAGGATCCTTGAGTTGTGGTTACTACATCAACGCATTCTTGCTTCTACTCTCTTCTCGGCTAGCTGAAGGGCTTCTATTTCTAGATGCACTTGATGTCCTATAGGAAGCCTATCTGATTACAGCTTCTGATATGCCTTTCACAAAATTTCAGTCACTATTTCCGTACTTAACAAATAGCATGAATTTTTCTTGCTGAGAACATTTGGTCTCATATATTTGTGGACAAATGTTAGCATAAGAGGGTGCATCTGAATTCTTTTAGATTTTTCAATTGCATGCTTCGTTGCCGATACTCAGATTTTGAGATGGTTGCTATTCAGATATGTTGATAGACTTCTGTTTATCTATTATAGACAAAGTTACAGAATGCAACAAAACTGAAGAAGATCATCCAAGATTCAAAGGAACCTGTGGCTGAATCAGATGTAAGAAGTAGAATGCAGCCTTTGAAGGATCTATTGATTAAGACAATAGATCATCTGCAAACGGTTGTTGAGCCACAGTTGTTCATAACCATTTGCCGAGGTTTCTGGGATCGCCTGGGACAGGTAGACATTTTTGCATAGATCTTTTTCTGACAGAGTTTTGGTTTCTGAAGATTTCTCCAACTTATAATTTTGTTATTCTCCTTAAACCAGGAAGTACTTAACTTTTTGCAAGACAGAAGAGAGAATAGATCCTCATATAAAGGCTCTCGAATTGCAGTTGCGGTAAGTTCCTCTAAATCTACTATGCTTATCATCTTAATCATTGTAGTTTTTGGGGTTTAGTGAGCAATAGGCTGACTCACAAAAGGAAAAGATAGTGAGTCTACATTTCCCCAACCAGTTCATTAATATCTTTTCCTACACTGTCATTCAGAACTTCAACTTTAGCAGTCACATGGTAAAAACATTTTGTTACTGAAAAGTTTATGTTATTCTATATACACACATAGAATGCAGTTTTAGGTACTCATATTTTTCTATCGGAAAAGATTCTTAATCGATATCCTAAAAAGTGGTGCATCTCATTACCACCAGTTAATAAAATTCGAGAAAATGGTGATTATCCTTGTAAGTCTTCTCACTTATACTGTATTTTTTGCAGATTTTGGATGACATCTTTGCATCCCAAATGCAGCAATTGCTTGGAAATGCCCTGCAAGAGAAGGACTTGGAGCCTCCAAGGTCTATAATGGAAGCACGTGCCATGCTGTGTAAAGATGCTGTGAATAACCAAGACAACAATTACTACTATTAGATTCTTTGTTCGTGTAAATAAACATTCCATCTGGTAGCTTAGGCTCAACGATCACGGGATTAAGGATCAGGTGATTGAAAAGATCTGAACTTGCGAGTGACAACGCCTTGGAGACCATCATAATCGACTGTCTGCCAATTTTGATCACAGTTTTGTAAAGCTTTACACCAATGCCTCCATGGTGGTTTCTTTTCCCTGTTCCTGGGAAATTTTGAAGTGTTGAAATCTCTAGTGATCTCATTTTCGTTACAGTGAGCTATAATCATCATTGAACTTCAAACACATTCTTGTAATTGCCTGAAAAGTCCATCCTGTCGCCTCCAAATTTACGCACAGAAGATTCCTCTCTTCTAAGCAACGGATTCAAGAACAAGATAACACAGACAGTGTTATAAAGGAATCTTCTTACACCAGTTTGATTCGATTCCAATAACAGTTCAAAGCAAAGATGATATTCTTAATTATGACGAAACAGTTAACTTCCAGGAAACTTCCGACAACAGCCAAAGCATCCAACATGAGAACTACCATTATGTTCTTAACAAATCCACATCTTGAGACTGAATTTATGCTTTATCAAGGCATCTTCCTTGATGCTATTTCCTCGGTCCATTTTCTTTGTAGAGTATAACTCATTCGAGTCCTTACAGAAACGAATCCTGCTTCTTCACGTGTTCTTTTGCTTTCCCTGCCTTTTGATTCTACACTTGCGTATTCTGTTTAAGTACATCCAATTAAAAATTTTAATATTTTTTTAATTTGTTGCCCTTTTTCTTTGCCACTAAATAGCAAGAGCATTCTCGTGCATGCAAATGGCAAGAAAAAACAGCTTTGCCGGAATTACGATTCAAAGTTTGTTAAGCAATTTAGTCAATGAGCTTTAATTAACATGGCACTATGTCAACTTACTTTACCCTTCTAGCCTCCAAAGCTGAAGATGACAAAATATGACACCTGACATCTCCTGAAGTTGCATTTTCTTCTCTGCTATGACCAAGACCATTCAATTTCTGCTTCAACCTCACAAACAACCTTCAATTACACCAGCCTTTCCTTATTTCCCATCTTGCAATTCAAACCAGTTTGAATCCAACCCGAAAGTTTAAGTTTTTTTTGGTTACATAGAGAATCAAGAGAAAAAGAAAAGAGATTAGAACAAGTTTTCATATAAAAGTAGTTAATTTTCTATTAGTACGCGAACAGATGGACCCAGACAACAAGTAACAACCCTTGTTGATACACGTTTTGGCGTTCTTCCTAGACTCGAGGAACTGAATTCGTATTTAAAACAAACATTACGTAAACTAGTTATGAAACTTAACATAAACTAAGCCATGGTCTATAGCTTCCTTATTGTTGTCGTCATCATCATCATCCAAACTAGAAATCCTTAAGCAACTTCCTGACCTGTTCAAGAGTCACGAACAACACAATCGTGAACGGGCCTTGTCTGGAAACCGTCGGAATAAACCCTTTGTAGAGAGCCATCGGACCTTCAGCTCTCACCGTCTTCACCGCACAATCCAACGCCCCCTTGTATGGCGGAGCAGCTCCTGCTTCCACCTTCATGTTCATCACCCTCGTCTTGATAACATCAACCGGGTTCGACGCAATCGCCGCAACAATCCCGGCGGCGAAGCTCGCAGCCACGTGGGTCCCGAACCCATCACGCATCAACTTGTTGTCCAAGATCATTTCTTTGAACTGGTCGTAAGATGCGAGCTGCGACGCCGTGACCAACATGGCTCGGTTTATGGTGAGTGACGAGCCTCTCCATAGGCTCGTTATGCCTTCTTCTTTGGTCATGCGAGTTATGGCGTCAATTACGCTCTTGTAGTTCCGGCGTTGAGCTAGAGGGAGGCGGCCGTCGGCCTGCATGCGGACCATTGCCACGTCAGCGGGGTTTCCTACGGCGGCACCGATGGCTCCGGCGATGAGTCCGGCGCCTATCTTGCTCGATAAAGGCATGACCTTCGTGTTGGGATTGGTCCATTTCTGTTTCATCATATCGTAGAGGCCCATTCGTGTGGTGGAGTAAAGAGTCTGTCGGAGTACCGTGGCAGAGACGCCGGAGAAAAGGGCGGCGACGCCTTCTTGTTGTATTATACGGACTCCAACATTGACCAAACCAACGCGAGGAACAGAAGCTGACGGTGACGTTTGAGGTTGAGGCAGGTGAACAGTGGTTGTCTGGAAAGCAAGCGCCGGGCGCAAGTTTTGGACGGGGTTAGTCATCGCCGGATTTTCGCCTTGGAGTTGCATGCGGACCTTGATGAGGTCAAGAGGGTGCGTGGAACAACCAGCAACGATTGAAGCAATGCCTCCTTCAACAAAGCCTTTCAAACCCATCTTTTACAATCAATCAAACAACAAATTTAACCTCTTGAACGAAGAATTCACCTGAAAAAGCCAAAGAAAGGTATGATTTTTCTTATGGTTTAGCTCTGGAAGGAAGACCAGTTGGAACTCGAGATCATCTCACTTGAAACCATGAGATGGGAGTGGAGGCCAAAGGCTATGGAAGAATAGTGAGGGACGTTAGGCCTTTGAGACATATGCTAAGAGAGGTTCTCTGTGAAAGAAGGATACTTCTCGACGAAATGAATGGTGTGAAGAAGATGAGAATATATAGAGTACTGAGATTGTAGGCTATTAATATTATAATGTGAAAATGAGAACTTTCATTACCTATTTCTCTATTTCTAAAGCTTTAAATAGATTCAGAAAGTTTCAAATGTTCCTGAGTGTATGATTTGTGCCTGGCACATGCCAATCGTCAAAGATGGCTAAAGTCTAAAATTGCTAGTCAAGTTGGCTATTTTGTGATTCACTTGCAATTTTTTAGGTCAAAATGGTAGTCATTACATTTCAAGTTGTTCCCACCAAACTGTTTTTAAATAAAGTGGACCAATATTTTTCAATAAATTATATTAAAAAAATTTATAATTCAAGTTTATTTTAATATGCAATAATTAAAAAACTCGATCCCTTCGGTTCATTCAATCGTAAAAATTTTGAACCTTTTAATTTTTTGGTTTGTTTTCTAATTTTTCAGTTCGATTTATTTTAACAATTATTGTTGTTAAAAACTGAGTAGTTTATTAATTAATTAGTCAATTTTTATAAATTAATAAGTTGTTATAAATTAAAATTAACCAATTAATTTTTTCTATTAAACTTTAAATTTTTCGATGGATAAGGATAATCTCTTTCAATTATATTTTAAATTATTTAATTTTATTCAATCTTTAACTAATTTTATGACGGTCTAATACTGATTTAACCTTTTAAACTTTAAATATCTTCTCTTACTGATTTAACTTCTTGTCAGTTCAATCTATTTATATATGATGTATTAACTTTGAATTAAAATATTTTATCATCTCTGCTCTTAAATAAATTATGGCATTTAAGATTAAAATGAGTTATAATTTTTATACAAAACAAATCTTCACCCTCACTTGAGCCAACTATTTCCTTTTTTAATGGGATCAGATATTTTGTTTTGATTATGTTACAATACAAATCTTCATAATCTCTTAAATTATAAGAGCTCTCGTTTGAACCAACTATTTCCTTTTTTTACGGAATAAGTTATTTTGTTCCGATTATAATGTTTCTATCATGTTCTATTAAATCTTATCAACACATTATAGATAAGATTTTATTAAACATGGTTGAGACAGAAAATTTGATGTGTTATTTTACAATCCCTTACACTTTCTATTTGCTTGGTTTTCTTCTGGACTCTTTCTCTTGGCTTTTAGTATTCAATATTTTTGTAACAAAAGGGGTTCATGTTCTCACTCATTCTCTGCACGTGCCATTTGGTTTGTTACGATTGACAATCGAGAGGGTATTTTAATTAGTACACGTGTAGTTGACATTAATATATAAATGGAATTTGAAGTCAAAACAATTCATTTAAATGGTTTAGATAAATTGTTCCCGCTATGTTTGCCCTGTATCTGAATAAATCTCAACCATCTAATTTATTGTAATAAATATATTTGAATTTGAAATTTATTCGGTTGAGGTTTATTCAAATACAACTATCTATTATTTAAGATTTATTCCGTTGAGATTTATTCAAGCACAGGAGCACAGTAAAATGAAAACAGCATATCTACTCCCTATTTAAATACAAAAGGTCCAAGGTCTCAAATCAAATGGATATTTTTTAGTCAAAGCTTTCTCTTTTTTCTTTAATGTCATAAAATATTATTAGTAACTCATTCTTATTTTAGACATTCAAGAGAAATATAATTATTTTAGTTAATTAGATGCTTGTGTTTTGAAGACGAGACAGTTGTTTTAATAACCAGCAATAACAATAAAAATTCTGCTAATATATGAGATCTCATAGTACATAACTTTATTCCTAACTACTTGAAAGTAACTATTTTAATAAATTTAATATTTATTTAATTTATAAGCCTTTTCTAAATATAAAATTGACTTGAAAATATTTAATATTATTGAGATAAAAATATTTGTTCTAAACTTTAAAAAAGAAAATAAACAATACTATTAAAAGTGTACGGACAAGAAACACAAAATGTTCAAAAGTGATGAAATAAGAGAAACAACTCTATTAAAAGCAAAAGCCAACGCGGACAAACTCTTTCAAACCCTATAGTCTAAAGTGACCATAATGGCGTTAGAAGAGGTAGATGATGACCCATTAGTTGATAGTTGGCTTTTGGGCAACCCCACAAGGGAGTTGAAGGGACGGTGGAGATTAAGAGGGCATTGATTAATTATTAGCTGTACTGTAACCCTTTTGACTTGGATTCCAAATTGCCCACTTGAATGGTGTCCACCGTTGATTCGAGCAAAGACTGACCAAGTTGCGGTCAAATGAATTGTAATGTTGTGCTATGCCTCCTTGCCTTGTGTTGGTGGCTGACAAGGACATGGGAGTTGGAAACTCGGAAAAGTTCAATTTCGCGACGTGTGGGCCCCACATAAGCAGAGTGTTTGAAGTTTAAAGGCGAAGAGCAAAACAGGAAATGTGGAAACGACGTCGCCTGAGAGATTCGAACTCTCGCGGGGAAACCCCATGTACTTAGCAGGCACACGCCTTAACCACTCGGCCAAAGCGACGGTTTATATGTTACTAGGCTTATGTAAGATATTAATCTAAAAGATTACTTTGTACTAATATGAGCAATATTTAATATAAATATAACAATTTATTGAAAAAAAGCATATTTGTGTATTTTGATCATTGATATAACTTAGATGTGTTGAGTTATCATTGTTATATAAAAATTTAATATTTATAAAATTGGTAGGAAGTTCTAAACGTTTAATGTGCATTTTTGATAAATATTTTAATTATGTTTGATTTATTTTTAAAAAGTACAAAGATATAAGTAAATCTAAATATCATCAATATTTATAAAGTATTGCATAAGATTTTGATCCACATTGATGATATTACAAAATAATGTACATATAAATGCTTTCATAAATCATAATATGTGATATTATAAAATAAAAAATAAAATATATTTAATAAAGTATTGAAAGATAAAATATATTAAAAATTAATTTAATATAAATATTCACCGTGTGAATAATTTAATTTCTTGTGATGTCTTTTATATTTTAAATTGTGTTTTAATTAATTTTGCAATCGTACATACTTTTTTTTAACATTACTATAACTTTGATTACAAATTAAAAACGTAAATATAGAAAAGTTTTGAAAAAATGGAGAATCTAATTAGAGATAATAAGAAGGTTATGTTTAAAGTTAAAGATTAACATTCAATTTATTTTTTTAATTTTAAAATTAAACTTTATGTTCAAATTTAATGGAGATTTGATTGAATTAAAATAAAAGTATTAAGTCAAATTTATATGTTATGAAACTTAAATCTATTTTCACTTTAAATTTCAAGCCAATGGGTTGTGATTAATCAAATAGTTAGTTGTAGATATATCATAGGAGTTATCAAGTTGTTGAGTGGAGAGGCGTAAGGTCAAAATGTTCTACATTTGATTTCTCTTATTTACGCTCTCTCGATTAAGTTTATTGTATAAGACTTACTTAATAAGGAGTACTTGATTGACGTGATTTATAGGCAATTACGTCAATCTGAAGACTTCTTCAGCATGCATCCAAAAGGTAATGACTGTTGATTCTTTTGTTAAAAAAATTATAACTATTATTTTTATTAAATTGAAATTAACTATAGATCATTTCAATGTCGATATAATGAAATACTTATTTAACCATGAACTCAATTATATTGAACTTTCTCTTTACAAATTAATTTGAATAAATAATACACTTTGAGCTCCTTGAAAATGAAATAATCAATGAAATAAGAGTCCCATAAATTTCAATTTATTTGGCTCTCATAGGTCTAAGAAATATTGCAAAACATAAATTTGCATAGAAAATAAACGCTTAACCTTATTTATGAATTATTAGTGTAATACATTAATATAATAAATAAAAAATTTTAAATTATTTCCCTAAAAAAAAATTTAAAATTATTTTTCAGGTCAATTTATTTTAATACATTTTATTGATAAAAATTATCAATTTATTAATTAATTAGTTAATTTTTATAAATTAATAGATTTTTATAAACTAAAATTAATTAATTAATTTTATTAAATACTTTTTAATTAAATTTCAAATATCTTTTAATAATTTAATTTAATTTAATTTAATTTAATATTATTAAAAACATTACAAAACCCGAATTTTAAAGAAAAAGAAACCTATTGGTACATGCGCTTTAATTGGCAATCATTCACTATTTCAGCTTCTCAATCGCAATCCTCACGCGCCACCACGACCACCATCGTCAGATACGAGTTCATGTATAGCAAAATCTCAATCCTAGGGTTTCTCTGCTCTGGTCTGGTCCTCGGCCCTGGATAGTTTGTTAGTTCTAGATGTTTGTTACTGGAATCCTAGGGTTCCAAACCCTATTCCTCCTCTCTGCAGTGGTTCTTTGCCTCTGGATACGCAGCAAGTGGCGTAATATGGCGGTGAGGAACCAGGAGATCAGGCGACTCGTTGACATGGTGTCGAAAGAGTCGGCTATGACTGAATTTGAAGCGAGTA
>JANIPN010000219.1:5006295-5029326 GCA_027478595.1 Erythroxylum anguifugum
TTGTTTAATATACTTTAAATAATTTTTATATGCATAAATAATTTTTATTACAAAATAAAATATAGTTAAAATTAAAAAGTGTTTTTTATTTTTATGTTGTCAAATAGTCTATTGCAGGAAGCTCTTTCAAAAAAAACCCCTTTTAAAATAACAGTCAAACCGTCAACTAACTTCTTAAAAAAGTTCTTTAAAAATAAATCTACGGAACAAAATTTTACTGACAAGAGTTCTATTTGTATAAGCCCAACCAAACAAAAATAAGATACTTTAGTCTAAAAATTGTTTAGATTAAATGTCAAATTAATCGAAATAGATCTTCAATTAATATTTCTAACTTAAACGTATCTTCTCTTGAACGAGATCTCCAATTTGTCATCTTACAGATCCCCAAAACTTTCGATTTAGTGCGAGCACGAGACACTTTCGATTTAGTACGAGCACGAGACAAACCCTACCAATTCTCAATCACCATTTTCCCCGCAAAATCTCCCACAAGTCAAAAGTTGATCTTAACGCAGTGTCGGTGCTCACGGAAAGTGAAGGGGAAAAGGCTGTGTTTGTGTAAGAAGTGGAGGACAAAACCAAAAAGTACGAAAAACTATCCAACGGTCCAATCCCTAGAAAACCTTAAAGACCATAGACACCCTAATCTCTGCAAGCTATCCTGTGAGAAAAATGAATAAGGAAACAGCAAAGACTCGCTAAGAAAATTAAGATATGATAGATTATTATAGCAAACGTCGTATTCCTGTTAATTAACGTACAGATGCTGGAATTAGACACTGCTTTTATGCTTTCTTCTTGGGCCCTTGAAAAGGACAACCCCACCTCCATGATGAAAGCTTACTTTCACATCTTTTGTACAGGTGTCCATGTGAGATGCCTTAACTCTCCTCTTTCGCTTTTATTTTCACAGACCTCAAGAAACAATAAAGGGTGTTGTGATATATAAAAGAATCAAGAATCCTATAATTCATGTGATAATACGGGTTGTTGACTCTTCTTAACCATTGGTTAGCGTTTCCCTTCTTGGATTTCTTTTGTTATTGGTAGAATAGCAGGACCCATAAGTGAGTTTGGAGATCTGAGCAGTGGGTTTGGTTCAAGTTCTGACCTTTGAGTGATGGAGCTCCAGAGAAATGGAGTTCTAGCTGGTCTCTTAGTGTTTCTTTTTCCAGTTGTTTTACCTTGCCTGTTCAGTCCATTAAGCCATGCCTCTCCTTCTACGTTCTCGGTAGACTTCTTTTATAATTTTTCTTGTTATCATTCCTCATGCAACTCTTTCACTCAGATTGTTTTAGTTGTTTTATTCTGTGTTTTGTTTGCTTCAAGTATGGAAAGAATTTAGAGTTGGCTTAAGGTGATTTATAGGAAGTTTAAGTGGTAAGAAAGATCAAGTACTTTTGTGGCGAGGCATGTTATTGAATTAATGATGGTGTAATTATTGTAGTAATTTAACCTAGCGCCATGTGGGTTTACGTAAGCTTAGGGCACCTGGAAAGCTTGACTACTTAATAACATCAGTGGTGAGGTAAATTACTTCACTCAGCCAAATATCAGTTCCCTTGAACTGGTGCTTTAAAAGGTGTGTTGTTAGTTACCTTTGGGAGTTTCTTCAGTTGGAGTTTTGATCAACTATTGAATGAATCGCTGTTGAAATGACGTTCGGCTTGTGTAGGAAACACACACACCCACTACATTGGACATACTAGTTTCCCAAATAGAATTCAATTGCCACACAAAATTTTGGTGCAACTAAATACTGAGCTTGTGTTATTTGAACTGAAGGGAAGGATGAATAGATCTCTTTCTGTATTGGCACTTCAAGCGTCTAAACTTTTAGAATAGAGTTGTGAGGAACTTGTGCCGATATCCTATCGACCGGATATAAGCTCTTGAATTAATGTTTCTGTTTTCAGCTCTTTTGAGCAAATAAAACGAATTTCTATTGCATCGGTCCTAGTTGTTTGATGCTACTATAATCTGTTAATTTTGCATTATGACAAAATTGTTTCATTTTTGCAGGAATGGAATGTCCCAAAACCTAAACATTTACGTCTCCTGAAAAGTGCTTTGCTGCGTGAGGCTGTATGTAACAGTTCCTAAAGTAGCTTATAGTATGGTCTAATCAAATCCCTGTGCTGATTATAAGTATGTCTTCGTTTAACTCTATCAAATGTGCTTTTAATAGTCCAATGGAGAGCAGTCAGATCTCTGGGCTCCTTTGGCTGACCAAGGATGGCGGCCATGTGTTGAATCTAACAACCCTACCTGTGAGTAACAAGAAAGCCTTGATGGGTTTACAAGTTGTAATTCTGTGACATTACCATTAATGTACTAGAAGAAGTGGCTATATGCATGTAAACCTTGTCTTTTTCTTGAAAAGCATTGGCAGAGAAGTCTGAGGGATATCTTCAAGTATTTCTTGATGGAGGCTTGAACCAACAGCGGATGGGGGTATGTGTTTGAACATTTTCTAGTTGTATATCTTCTTTGAAAATAAAGGGAAAACATCACAATTCCTTAAATAAAAGAGACATTTGATCTGCGCTCATGATCACGTGTCTGCTTTGAGATTGTAATCAAGTAATCGAAGTTCTGACTTGTTTTTGTCGACAGATATGTGATGCTGTTGCTGTTGCAAAAATACTTAATGCAACACTAGTGATCCCACATTTTGAAGTGAATCCTGTTTGGCAAGATTCAAGGTACTGTGTGTATACAAAATATAGGGACAAGTTCGAGTTTTTACTGATATAATGTAGTGGTTTGACACAAGTATTATTCTGAAAAGTCCTTTTTTTTTTATTACAGCTCGTTCATGGATATCTTTGATGTGGATCACTTTATTAATGTGTTGAAGGATGACATTTCTATAGTTAAAGAACTGCCTGATGAGTTCTCCTGGAGCACAAGGGAGTATTATGCTACAGCTATTCGAGATACCAGAATAAAAACAGCACCAGTTCATGCTACAGCGAACTGGTATTTAGATAATGTCTTACCTGTACTTCAGAGGTGGGTAGTTCCCTGAAATTTTGAACCGAGTTTCAGGTGCCATTATTACATGTTATGTCACATATTTCCTGATAATAGTGGACTCTCTTAGGGTGAAGAAATTGTGTTCCTAATTGGTGATATTTGTCTACAAATCGAATTATTATAAGTACAGATTAGTCTTCTTGTAAAATTCCATTACAACTGTTTCAAACGGAGTTGATATTGCAGCTTTTTGAAACTCATAACCTGTGAATTTGATCCAGTTATGGCATTGCTGCAATTGCTCCATTCTCTCATCGGTTGACATTTGATAATTTGCCAATGGATATCCAACGATTACGCTGCAAAGTCAACTTTCAAGCATTAGTTTTTGTTCCCCACATTCGAGAACTCGGAGATGCTCTTGTTCATAGGCTGCGTTATTCTTCTGCCAGAACTGGATTGCCTAATTCTGACTACCAAAAGAAAACAGACTTGATTGACAATAATGGTGCGAGGAAGTTTGTTGTGCTACATCTTCGTTTCGATAAGGTAAGACCCAGTAATTCCAATTATCTACCACCAAGTCATCATTCAGTGTGTTCTTTAGGAACTGTGATTGATCCTATGATAATCTAACAAGTTTCCTATTGATCCTACGATAATCTAAGTTTCCTATAGTCTGTGCATTTATTAAGGTTCCCTTCATGGACTTTTAAAATAATGCAGGATATGGCTGCTCACTCAGCTTGTGATTTTGGTGGGGGAAAAGCTGAAAAATTGGCTCTGGCTAAATACAGACAAGTGATTTGGCAGGGAAGAGTGCTCAACTCCCAGTTCACAGATGAAGAATTGAGGAGTCAGGGGCGTTGTCCATTGACCCCAGAAGAGATTGGATTGTTGCTTGCGGCTTTAGGCTTTGACAAGAACACTCGTCTATATCTTGCCTCCCACAAGGTCCTTGTCCCCTTCAATTTGGCTTTGGTCATGAATGATGTTCACTTAATTTAAGATACTATTGAATCGAGATTGAACTATGAATGACCATGTTTTTCCAGGTTTATGGTGGGGAAGCTAGGATTTCTACTCTAAGAATGTTGTTTCCACAAATGGAAGACAAAAAAAGTCTTACTTCTTCGGATGAACGATCTATGATTAAAGGAAAAGCTTCTTTGTTGGCTGCTGTTGATTATTATGTTGGCATGCACAGTGACATCTTCATTTCAGCTTCTCCAGGAAACATGCACAATGCATTGGTGAGTATTTAGCTAGCTTGCTTTTAGGTAACATAATCATATGGAGAGAATCTTCTTGGTAGCAACACATACAAGCATAATCTTTCAAATGTGAGATGGTGTCTTCTGTTATTTGGTGCTCTGCCAATTTAGAGCTTTCTCTTTTTTTGGTGACACAAACTGCATTGGGTTTCAACAGGAGCAGATACTGTATTATAAGAGTCTATCCCAATTTTTCTTTTGTTTGTTGGGTTTATAGCAAAAAAATTGAACTTTCTTCCAATTACGAGGTTCATTTGAATATGAAATTGAATTCGAGTGTTCCACTTTTTTCTACTACTTGAAAGCCGCATTTTGAAATCGAGCTTGGATACACCAAAAGATGAAACATTGCATAAGTTCTTTTTCAATCTCTTGATGGGATGATTCATGGTCTTGAGTAGACAGACAGATATTGAGATGATATGTATAGCCAATGCAGCATATCTGTGCTATTATTAATTACTAAACTTAGTACCCAAGAAGATTGTATCTGCAATATATGCGGAAAATGACTAGCTTGTGATACCAACAGGTGGGCCATCGAACTTACAAGAACTTGAAGACTATAAGGCCAAACATGGCATCGCTAGGCCAGCTCTTCCTGAATAAAACTATTAGTTGGTCAGAGTTCCAAGAAGCAGTTGTGGAGGGGCATCAAAACAGACAAGGAGAGATCAGATTGAAGAAACCAAAACAATCCATCTATACTTACCCTGCTCCTGGATGCATGTGCAATGCATAAAGATGGTTAATCTGACGTTGAAAGATTTGATGCTACCATTCTGCATTCTACTGATGATGCAGTAACATTTATCTACTTGTGATGTGTCATAAATGGTGTAATAAATAAACAGGCATTCGCTTCCCCCCATTCATAAAAGTGCCCATTTGGCATTTTAGAAAGTGGACGTGAAAACTGGAGTTCAGTCAGTTAATAGTCTACTTATGGAAGGAAATTCTAGACCAGAAAAATATTGTAATGTACCAGTTAGTTTGCACCTGTATTAACTATCATTCTACTTGTGGAAAGGTTGTTCGTGTAAACTTCATACAAACAACAATAATATGGTTGAGATTTGATTTTTTGTGTCATTATACTAAGAACAAGGATGATCCCCAATTCATTGTGCTGAGGTAATTCATGCAAAATTTGAATGCTTGGCTTTGATTTGACAATATAAGGGCTAATGTTTGTCACATCAAAGCAACCAGGAGTATTCAACTGAAACATGTAAAGGATTAAGAAACGGTTTGTAGTGTGGAAACAAATGAAGAACACGAGGATAACAAAAGGTAACGAGATACATCTTGACTAGAAATCAAAGCATCAAGACTCTTCACTAATTGGTATAACACTTACAAGATGGGTTAGTAAGGGAGAAAGAGGATTGTGACCTCTGATGATCAAGATGAAAAGTATGAATTGAAAAGATACAATGGTACATTCCTATCTTTAGAAACTGCATGTGAGGACATGTAATGTGTATGACTCTAAGGAGCTCTGTTTCTGGACATCAAGTTAGCTTTAAGGTGAAAAAAACAAATTAGGCACCTGCATAGATGAAGGTAAAATCATTTCACTGATTGCCAGATGCTGTATTAGGAGCGGTTGGAGGTTGGCCATCTTTCCTATCCTTTTCTGCAGTTGTTAACCCAGCTGCATTACGACCTGCAGCAGCAGTTTCCTTAACCTCAAGTGGAGGTAAATGGGGAGACATATCTTCCTCAATAGGTAGCGTCCTCTTTGACCCATCCAAAGCAACACCAAGAACTATATTTTCCTCCAAGGCAGGTTTTGACGTTGGTGCCTGTAAGGCTGACTTTCTTTCATCTTCTTGTTTCAACTGGGAAGGATCCTGTACTCCACCTGCTTTGGGAGTAGCTTCTGATGCAATTGAAGAACTATCAACTTTGCCAATTTGTCTAGCATTCTCAGGACTTGAAATTTTACGATGCCTGGGGTCAGAGGTTTTTTTGTTTTCAGGTATAGAATTGGAAACCACCTCTGTTGCTTTGGCATTTGAATGCACCACATTCATCTTATCACCAGTGGAGGGCTCGGAAGTGGAGACAGGTGCAGCCTTAGTGTTCTTGACATCAGAATTTAGTGTTGTATCTGCCTTGATGTCTGATTTTGGTGTCTCTTTATTCTTGGAATCTGCCTTGATGTCTGATTTTGGTGTTTCTTTATTCTTGGAATCAGTCTTTGAGTTCACTCCCACTTTGAGGTCATGTGTTGATCGTGATGTTGCCTTAGTTTCTTGTTCCCCTGCAACTCGTCCGGAACGAGTTTGGGATTTTGCCTTCTCTTCTCCATTGATTCTGTAAGGGGGTTCAATAAGTAACAAAGGACGGTTGGATGCCACGCCACCCTGGTTATCTATCGAATCTGAAAATGGAACATTTTCGAATTCTGCATCACTATAAAATTTCTGAACCGTACGGATTGGTGTGGCAAGCCGCGCTCGGTGATGACTGATAACACGTAGAAGATCCAACAGTATTGCTTCCTGTTTCATTATCAACAACTGTGAAATGAGCCTCAGTCTCAAGGTTGCAGTGCAACCGTTAGACAAGCCATTGGTGACCATTGAGAAACATGATTAAAGCTCTAGCTAAGTGTCAGGAAACTTGTGAAGCAATCTTCCGCTAATTCTGTTTCTAATATAAATAATAGAGCAGTAATTATAAGACGAATACAGAGAGGAATATTCTAGAATCTAGTACTAACTTTGAACTTATGCAACAGAACTGTCGATGCATTCTGAAGTTCATGCTCCAATTTTGCTTGTTATGTATTAGCAAATTCCAGGCAGGATAAAATTGAAATTAGTGTAGCACAAAAAAGTAGTAGAATAAAAGAACCTCCTTACCTTCACACAAAGATATTCTTCATGATGTGAGGTCTTCACGAAACATGATATCAAAATCTGAAACATGCAAATTACAGAAGTCACACATAGATTCACATGCACACATTCATTGCATAGATACAAAAGGATAGACATTCAGTACATAATTATCGACTCATTTGTGTAAATAATGCGTTCATCTTCTGAAAACTGTTAATTACCCATTTACAAAGCATAACAAGCAGGAGAATTTAACACCAAGGCCGTCTCTTGTATCTAATCATCACATTTATGCATGAAAGAAGAATGTATCTTGCATATATATGAGTTAATACTGGAAGTATTGGTTTTAAAATATATTTTCTACAGAACTTATTAAATTCTGCACTTTTGCATTATAAAGCTTTGAATAGGATAGTCAATAAAATGATATACGCACTGTGCATAGCTCTATTAGACAAGTTTGTGTCTTAAAAAATCCTATATGAAGTTGTACGGTTACCAGCAGAAGGGAATATAATGTTTAAGATAAAAGAAAAAACTTCCAATATAGATCCTTAAACATATAAAATTGTATGCATGAAACATGTATACACAAAACATAGGTAGCTCCCTCCTCACATCCTCCCTGATCCCCTTCTTCCCTCCTCCTACTTTCTATCTCTCTCGATAATATTCCTCCCTTAATCCTCTTCGCCCCCTCCTCTCCTCATCCTTCACTTTTAGTGTCTCTCTCCCTCCCTCCCTCTCTCTCTCTCTCCATAATAGTGTCTCATATAAGTCATTTAACAGCACTTCAAAAATAATTCAAGAAAATCTAAAGTCTGATTGTTTCCATTTATGTTTTTAGTTTTTTATTTTTATTTTTAAATTTTGTAAAAAAATCTGTTATTTTTATTTTTATTTTTGGCTTTGATTTCTTCCGGTTTTCAAAATTTATGAAAACCATAAAAGGTGAATTTTGTTTTTTTTTTGTTTTTGTTTTTTTCATAATATGATTTAGAATCAACTAAATATATATTACTTAATTATTTAATATATTAATTATTAATAAAAATAATGAATAATAAATAATTTAATTTAATTTAATAATTTATTTAAATTTTGTGATTAAATTACATAAAATTAACTTAATAATTATTAATAAATATAATTACATTAAAAATATCTTCAAAATATTTCAAATAAAACTTTGATTTAATAACTCAAATATATTTAAAATAAAATTTATTTTATAAATAAATTTTAATTATTAAATTATTTATTTTAATAAAATAAAATAACTTTTACTAATAATTTATTAATAAATATTATATAAGAGATTAAAACAAATTTAATTAATTCAAAATAATTCATCTTTTAAGTTTATCTAATATGTAATTATTATCAGTAATAAAAATATAACCGCATTGACATCAACAACTAAACAAGTTTTTGTTTTTATTTAAAAGAAAAATAAAAACTAAAAACAGAAAACGAAAACTAAAAACTAAAAACTAAAAACTATAATAAAAAAACAGAAGTAGAACCAAACAACCCCTAGTTATCAATACAACTACCAGTTTAGCACCAATAGTCTTTTTTTTAATAATGTAAGGCTATGAAAAGCACCACTTACTCTTTTCATTTTCCAGGGTGGGAAACAAATATGGAAAATGCAATGAAAGAGTATTCAGTTGAGGTTAGAAAAAAAGCATGTAGAATTGATATGATAGAAGATGCACAAACCACAAGGGCCTGATTTTCTTGATTGACATTCTCCAAAAATACTCTTCTATGCAATCTCTGCTGCTCAACTTGTGGATTCTTAGCAAGGACCTTGCGCATATCAGCCACAATATTCTGTGCACAGAGTAGCACTCATATTACATCATCAAGCACACCTCAACAACTTGAGAAACATATCGTAGTGGTTGAATAGATGACAAAATAAACAACTCACACTGATCTTATTCACATCCAAGTGACTAATGGCTAGATGAGTCTTAATACGCCAATGAGTTTTTTGACTGAGATTTCTTACGACATTCACTGTGAACTTGTGGTTTGGAATATGGACTGCCTCACGATCTTCACCTCTTATAATTGTTGGTGACCACCAACCTACACGCTGCAGAGGATTCGAACAATTTGAATAAGAAGGTCATTTCAACCATGCCACCAATAAAAAGAAATATGCATCTTAGTGATAAAAATGCATTATCTTATTCATTCATCCCCTAGCACTTCATAAGGTCCTTGCTCAGCCAGACACATATTACAATTAAAAAAACATCATGTTTCAACTGTACAGGTAGCATCTTTACAGAGCTCTATCCTCCCAGTTTCTTCAAACACTAGATGCGTTTTCAAATACAAACCTCAACAGTACCAGAGACTTCATAGCCTTCAATTTTGGTTTGAATCCACTCATTGACAACAAAAGGGCGAGTTGCATGAATCATCGCACTTGAGAGGAAATTCGTGAATATCTGAAAAAGTGAACAAAACTTATGTCAAGCTGTTTAAAAATGAGAACTAAATCATAGATGCTAGAAGAAATGAGTAAACTACAATTAATTAAAATGGAATCAAAAGATTGCCCTAGAGGCTGAAAAAAATATTACAATCCGGTCCACATAAGTTACAAGTGTGGATGAATCAATATGACATGGTTCTGGAATTCACCTCACGGCCAGCAAGAGTAAGCAATACTGTCCCAAGACCTCCAGCTGTTAGCCATTTCTGTGTAGAGAAACCCAGTAGCTCCATAAACAGTGCAAAAGCTGCAACCCATACTGCAGAGTATACAGCTTTCCCGGCAAATTGTAAACCCATCTGCCCAAAAAGAAACTCATAAAAATCCATCAAATATTTGATTTTGCACAATAGGCTTTTAACCAAGACAAATAGAAAAATAGAAGTAACATGCCAGAGTGAACATCTTTTTATTTCACATTCTAAGTTGGTGAGGTGGATGCTTAGTCAAAATGATATTCAGATGTTAATATTATCTCCTAAGATGGTAATAAGAAGAAAATGTTCAAACTCCTGATGCACAGTTAAGAACACCAGTCTGCCTGTAAACAAGGCTCATGCAAGCCATGAGTACTGATGATAATCTGATCAATTTTTCAGTATCTTCTAAATTGAGCAAAGCAGTTCAGACTGTTTGCATTCCATTGACTGTTCATTGGACACCATCAGCAGCAGACTGAAAGAAGTGACAGTGGACTTCAAATTTTAGTTTGGGCTTCTAATGGCAAACAAATGAGTTAAAACTTTTTTTTTGTGGAAATTAAAGAACAATGAGTTAAAACTTAACTTTGAGCAAAGTTAATATGAGCACATGGGAAACCAAGACTCCTGGATAGAAATACATGACTTGCTACAATATTTAAGTTATACATGCAACAACACAACACGTACATTTCTTGTATCATTGTTGGGCTCCTTAGAATCCAGGAAGAACTTTTGACCTTTTTGAATCACACTGCATCATAACATTCTCCATGTTCAGTGGCTGTTAAACAATTAACCCTGATAACTCTAACTTGGAGGATTGCATCATACAAATTAAGGGAGAAAAGCAGGAAAAGCTATCACCTTGATAAACAATAGGCAAAAGTCAGCACAGTCGACAATGATCTCACAAAATTCAGAAGTCTCTGCTTAACAAGCTGGCTAGCTTCTGTCGGCATAACTACAGGATTCAGTGCTCTGCGAGTGGATACAATTTATGAATTTATGGTTGTTGATGTCTAGTATTCCTTCTGCAACTTAATAAAATCTCAATGCTTATACCTGCAGATGAGTGTTGTGCCAACCCACAGCAGCAAAGGTTGCAAATAAGAGCTCATAACATAGTGTGTGTCACTCTTTTTCCAGCTATTATCATTTTTCTGCCGAATAAAGTAAACATTACAGAATTACACAACTGTGGCAAGCCAACACAATGCTCAAATAATGATCAGAACCCACACACATACATGAAATAGCAGGTTTCTACCGTGACGCATTAGTGGCCCAAGACCCCATATTGCAAAGATAATAACAACAACTGCCGGAGCTACTTTCAATATCAGAGGGCTGCCATGTAGAACATTATATGACCTGCAACTATTACTGTTATTGTCCATCCAAATATAAAGAGCACAGTGCATGAGTTCGAAATAATGAATTGAAAGGCACGTCAGTATATCATACACCACAGCTTCATAGAGAATGTTAGCCACCTGAATACCAACAACATAAAATCGCCATAATTGCAGTCTACCACTAATGATGTTGTTGTCAACAAGACAAAAATAATATAATTGAAAAGAATTCACCTAAACCTTGAAACAAATAAAGGATGCAAGCATCTAATAAAATAGAATGTCACATAATCAAATACAAATTCAAACTGCAAATATCAATGTGCAAGACATATATCTGTCAGTGGTATCACATGAAAATACCTAGTTAATGTCCCTGAAGCAGCCTTCACGCTCGGAAGATCAGGTGCTCCGCCTGGTACTAGTAAAGAATGACATCTAAAATTGTCGCTTCTAGTTCGTAAAAAATGTATTGGTTTGTATGAATTTCTGGATGGACGAACATGCCAAGAGCCCTGTTGGCGAAACTGAAAGCAAAGGCATATTGTCAAAGGGCACGTGATTGGTTAAATAGTAGAAGTAAACTTCTTAAAGACCAGTAAAGGCAATTTCAAACTTCTTATGTACATAGATGTTAAAGGTTGAATTAAATAAACAAGTTAAGATTGAGGTGAAAATAGCAGCAACAACACAGCCTGCAACTTAAAAGACCAGAAAAATAGAAGTAACAACATAAAAGGTTGAATTGAAAAAACAAGTTTGGCTAGTGCTAAAAAACTAGTGACAAGAAGCTTTAGTTTAAATTGTAGCATCTTGTTGACCGAACAACCACAGCACTTACTAAGAATTCATAATGGTTGGTCAACACATATTTAACTAAAACTCAGTTACATTATAGACCCCTTCTAAAGCTAGCGACAAAATAAAAACACGGAAAGCAATATACTTAAAGAAATTCTGAAAAAAGGTATGGTGAAAAAAAATTAAAGAAAAGATGTTTTCTGGGAATATTATACATAAGTTGAAAGATTCTGGAGGAAAGCAAGAGAATAAACAGTACAAAATGAAAATGTAATCTGTGGACAAAACACATGCTTACATGAACATTTAGGTTAATGTAACATACAATGAATTCATGATATAAACACATTTCCACCGAAAGAAGAGTTAAATCCAAACGCAAACTAAAATAATTACCGCACAGTGTGACGAGAGTCTGGTACTCAGTAAAGGCAACTTGCCCATTCTCGTTACACTCTGAAGACAAACATAGCACTTCAGGATTCAACCAAAAAGGAAAAGCTAAGGACACTGAAAAGTGAAAGGTCTCATAAAAGGAAGTGAAACGGAAAAAAAAAGTACCAGAAAATTTCTGTTGCATCTGTGGCTGCCACAAAGTTTCACGTCATGGTTCTTGCAAAGTCCCAAATCATGGGACAGTTGCAAGGAACCACTAAGAGCCATTTCCAGATTGATGCCCACCAGTGGAGTCAGATCAAAACATAATTTAAGCCGCAATTGATACGGTTGAGAAGCAGATGTTGACAAAAAGACCAAATTGCAGTTAGACAATTCGGATTCCTGAATCCTGGAAACAAGATTTAGGTAATTGAATCACAACTAAAATAGAAAAGCATGACATCCAGCCAACAGTATAATAAAGCTAATCAAAATAATTAAAACGTTAATATCAAAAAGCACGTTAATTCATCCATCAATTAAACAACATTAAAGGAAAGCAATGCATAAGAAAACAAGGCCTTGGAGAAAAAGAAAAACACAAGAACAGAAAAGCATCATCAGCAGTTCAAATTAATGAAGGAAAATTCACCCCTGATTATCCAAAGACTTCTCATACTCATTAAGACCCCAAACCTTTACAGAAACAAAACTGCGATTATCTAATGAATAAGAATCATATTATCAGAATCAAATCTCCACAACACTATCCAACCACATCTAATTTTCTTCAACATTCTAATTGACAAGCTCAGAAAGGAAAAAACTTTCTCTTGTAAGCTCAAAGCCCAGAAACATCCTCAATCGATCAAGTTCACAAATCGAAAAGATAGAAACTTTCCCCACCCAGAACCGAAACCCTGAGCATGCAAAGAAACAAAAGTTTCCAGTGAAATCAAATAGAATCAAACAAAAATAGCCTAGGGAAAATCAAAGAACTACCATAAATTAACATGTAGGGGTGCGAATAGTATCGGAAAATTTGAAATTAAAAAGAAAAATCTGTGCTTCATACTCACTTATATTCAAAATCGAACTGAATAGTAAACAGAAAAGCGCACAAAGTTACAGGGAGGACTCGGAAAAGTATAAACGCAGAATTTCAGGCTTCGAACGTTTCCTGGTGGCTGCGTTGATTTCTACACTTTGGGGCCTCGTACGGTGCGTTTTGAATGCTTTCGGTCGTGATATTGCCACGTAGGATTGCCACGTCACAGGCGAGAACAGTCCGACGGATCTCCCCTTCCTCCCAACGACAAATCTCCAATGTCGTTTTGATATTAGATATTTAACATCCAGAATAGACCAAGTCTTGTCGGGCCGAACTCGGGTCTAAATGAAAAAAGCTTGAGTCTCCAGACTGGATCAGACCTGCTAATCAACATCTTAACCCAAAATTTAATTAAAATGCCTTATTTGATAAATGAATTTAAATTTTATCTCTAATCTTAATTAAAATGTCTGATTAAAGAAAATATATAATGATTATTATAAATTTCTGTTAGTAATTAAGATTAAAATTAGTTCAAAGTTAATAAATTAAATTTTAAATCAAGCTCGAGAATAAAAGATGACGCGAAATTAAAAGATTGTCTCGATTTAAACCGATAAGATACAAAATTTAGAAGTACAAATATAATGGGTGGGCAAAAGAATAAAAAAAAGGAGATATGTACTAATGGCAAATTGTAACAATCCAATCAGTACAATGCGTAACAATCCAACCAGTACAATGCTTGTACACGCATAATATACAAAGAAGCTGCAAAACCATGCTTAAAAAATGGTGTGGAATCGATGAAATCTGGAAGAACCTGTGTTAGGTTAGTCTAACTAACAACTAGACCCCTTTTACTTTGTGGCAACTAGTTGAGTTCTCTGAATGGTGATCTCTCTTTGGAAATCGCCTGAACATTCTTTGTAGAAGATGACATGTTGTAAGGATTCATGTTTCCAGGAGAATGCACAATCTTTTCCAGGATTCCCATCAGTTGCGTGTCTTCTTCAGAGATCTGACTGATTCTGTCACCTATTCCAACAACAAAACCCAGCAAGTTCTCATTCTCTGATGACAGTTTCCTCACATCTCCAACTAAAGATGCTTTCTCGGCCTCAAGCTCATCAACTAACGCTTCTGAAGATCTCAGCTTTGCCTCCATTACATTGATCAAGTTCTTCATTTCTATCTGTTTTGCAACTAGTTCACTTTCAATCTGTAATGCTTGTTGTTCTGATTGAGACAGGGATCTTCCTTGAAGTTCGAGTTTTTGCTGTAGAGAGTGGACATCACCCTCCAGCTCCTTAATCATCAACTTCTTCTCCTCAATTTCTAGTTGTGTCAGAATCTCAGCAGCCACAATCTTCTCCAAGTTCTCCTGGAGCAAACTGATCTGCGCCTGCTCCCCGTTGAGCTCAAGCTGCAAGAGTTCGTCTATTCTTTGGTCTCTCTGTTCAATAAGCTGGATTAGTTTCTCCTTTTCGAGCTCAAATGTTCTTTCTGCTCCTGTTTGAAAGGAAATTAAACCTTCAATTTCTCTTCTCAATGACTCTTGTTCTAGCCACTCAATCTCCTTCTGGAGATCCTCTAACGATTTGTCCTTCTCTATCATCATTTGCAGAAAGCTCCCCTTCTCTGACTCTCTTGTCTTAAGTTCTTCCTCATATAATGAGACCTGTCGCTGCAGATTATCTATTCCGATGTCCTGTGTTTCTAACATACGGGAAAGATTATCCCTCTCCAGCTTGAATGTTTCTCCAACTTCCACTTGTGCAATAAGAGAAGCTTCTAATTCTTTACGAAGTGACTGACTTTCTTCAAGGTCATCTTTAAAGCGTTCAGCTATAGATTTCCATATCCACAATTCAAATTCAAATGCATGCTCTTCACAAACTTTGGCTGCCAAATCGGAGTTGAGATTGTCTAAAGCCTTGTGCAATTCCTGAATTTCCCGTTTAGAGTTATGTTCTCTGAGCAATGCTTCCTCTTCCAAGCGAACTTGGCACTTGTATGATTCCTCAAGCATTTCCCTACACATGTCGAGTTCTTTCTGCATCTCGAGCTGCTCCTGTTCGATGATACTAGAATTCTCAACCCTGCTCAAATAAGATGCTGCCGTTTCCCGTTCTTTAGCCAGTTCAGATTTTGCTGTTTCCAATGCATCACAAGCTTTTTTAAGCTTCTCCTTCAATTCTGTTTCTGTTTGCAGAGCCTTCTTCTGTAAGAGAAGTTGGTTTTTAGATGATTCTTCAAGCATTTTCTTGTAGTTGTGTAGCTCTTTCTGCAGCAATAGTCTTTGTTCTTCAATCATATCTAGGGACTCAACCCTCTTAGATAAAGAGGATGATTTCTCATGTTGTTGAGACAACTCGGAATTAGCTAAGGTTAACGCATCACATACTTCTCTAAGTTTCTCCTTTGACTCATTCTCAATTTGCAAAGCTCGCTCTTCCAAATAAAGTTGATGCTTGGATGATTCCTCGATCATTTTTCTACAGCTCTCAAGCTCTCCTTGCATCATGAGCTGCTTCTCTTCAATGGACCTCAAGGACTCGATCCTCCTTGACAAAGATATAACCTTCTCTCGTTCTTTAGCCAACTCTGAATTAGCCATGTCTAGGGCATCGCAAGCAGCTTGAAGCTTTTCTTTCAAGTCAGTTTCCCTTTGCAATGACTGTTCCTTGAACCGAACTTGATAGCTGGATGATTCCTTAACCATGTCCTTGTACCTTTCAAGCTCCTTCTGAAGTAGGATTTGCTGCTCTTCAATGAGAATCAAGGACTCAATTCTCTTTAATAAAGATGCAGCTTTATGACGTTCATCATCGGCACATGTCTGTGCTTTAGCCAGAGCAATATTCTTCATTTCCAGCTGCTTCATCAAGAGAGAAATACTTTCATCTTTTTCCTTGTCGGAGAGACTTTTCTTAGTCTCGACTTCTCTAAGATTTAAATGGGACTCGGCTATTCCAGATTTCAACACCAATGACATTACAGAAGCCTCCTCATTCTGCAGCTTCAACTGCACTATCTCAGAATGACAGTTCTCCACTTCCATTTTGAGCCCTTCCACTTCTTCTTCTTTAAGCTCTAGTTTAGATCTGTATTGATTTAGTTCTACGGTTAACTTTTCCAGTTGTGAGCTCCACTCAGCGTCTTTAGCTTTAAGATTTGCAGAACAATCTCTGTGCATCTGCTCCACACGTTTAAGCTTGTTTCGAAGTTTTGCAATAGAAGAAGAGTTCCCCACATCCTGAATCCCAGTTTCCTGGAGTTCTCTAATGCTTGCAAGTAGTTCTTGATTCTCCTGCTCTAGTTTTCCAACTCGGTATTCATTTTCTCTGTAAAACGTCTCCTTTGTGGCTAATGCATGCCTCAGAGCTGCAATTTCTTTGTCTCTCTGAGCGGTCAAGCATTCAATTTGTGACTTGGCTTGCTCACACTCGGTTAAAACATTCTCAAAACGTGCTTTAAATTCAGAAAAATCCACTTCCAGATATTTCCTCCGAGTTTCTTCATGAGCTAGGGCTTGGTTGCACATTTTCAACCGGTTACCAAGGTCTTCTGAAATTCTGGTCTGAGAATCCAAGCTTGTCTGCAGTGAACAAACCTCATCAATCAATGTAGACTTTTCACGCTCCCATTCTTTCTTGCTTTGTCTGAACTGTTCACGTAGCTTTTCATGTGCTTCTTCTAGATGTTTAAATTGCTCTTTCTTCCATTTTAGCTTATCCTCAACCTTCCTGCTCTCTTCCTCTAACTTGAGAAGCATGTCATCTCTTTCTCTCAGTTCTTTGGGTGCTCTTGCTTTCTTTTCTGCTTCTGAACACTTCTTTTGAGAAGCCGACAAAAGTCCTTTTAGACCTTCATTCTCTGCCGTAAGCACATTGATCTTTTGCTCTTGATCAATGCTTTTCTCATTCGCATCATCCAAAGCCAGCACCAATCTTTTTTTTTCCTCCTCCCATTTTCTGCAGTTCTCCTCACAATCAACCCTAAGCTTATCAGTTGCAGTGCTTAGACGCCTAATTGTGGACTCTTTTTCATTCAATCTGAACTGGACATCCTCACACTTTTGCTTCAACACAAAGATTTCCTCCGCCTTTTCATTAAGTTCTTGGGACTGCTTGTCAATTTTTGAATTCGCTTCTTCTAACTTGATGAGTTGTTCATTGCAGGCTTTCCTTAAGTTTTCAGATAAATCTGCTTTGCCTTTCAGGTGTGCCTTGAGCCTCTCTATCTCGAGTTTAGCCTCGTCTAACTCTTCACAGATCCTCTCCATTTCCTTCCTTCTGAGTGTAAACTGACGAAAGAACACCTGTTTGCAATGTAAAATGATCATCCAAACAAACATTGTGGCATATTATGGTAACTCAAACTTAAAATGCAGCATCAATTTAAAACAAACAATTTTCTAAGATAATACAAAATTGAAAATGTTCTTATGCTCCATGGAAAATTCGGCCTTTGTTTCTGATGTATATAACTGATTGAGAATTTCATCTTTGTGATGAAGAAGAGCCTTGTGAAAATTTCATCCAAGAATGAAACTTGAACAAAACCACCTAAAGCAACTGGGGCAAATTTCAGGATGACCATTACAATCTTGTAAACTTAAAGTAGTTGCAACTGCATTCTTATCTTGAGAATCTCGCGTCAAACAATGGTTCCTAATCCTAATTTTTATTAACCAATGAAACCTTAGACTAAACAGACAAGTAAAATCAGAAGCAAAAAAAAAAAAAAAAAGTAAGTAAAGCCCTAGAAAACAAAGATATTCAAAGTAATTAACGAAACAACAAAATCCATGAAAGTAGTTGAAAGCAAACATAGTATGAAGAAACTTTTCCTAAATTTTACAGCGGCCACGACGTTTGTCATTACAGTAACTAATAACTTCCTTAGAGTTTAATTAACATGAAAGCGTTACTAAACAAAAGAAGAGTTCTCCAACTGAGTGCCTGAGAAGATTTTCAAAATTTTCTTCCCTTTTCTCTTGGTTTCTTTGCACGCATTTTCTCAGTAACCAAACAACAGCATGACCAAAGAAGAGCGACGCGGAAACATACCTGTTAAAAAGATCAAGTCTTTGCCATCTGCGAGGGTTTTCGTACAAATCCCTTCAGATTCAACAAGAAAAGAACAGAGAGAATAAGGGAAAATTGAATTGAGAAAGTGGCTTATGAAAGATAGCCGTTGGGGACGAGGGAATATTTGGATTTGAAATTGTTGGATGGCAAACTAAGCTGCGTTAACTGTACAAAAGGGGTTGCTTTAGAAATCCAATTAGCCGTTGGCACGGTAGTTGGGTTACGGTATGCAGAGCAGTACAGGCTCATCTGGGCCCAAAGTTGTTCCCATTGGTAAATTTTATTATCAAACTTCAATTTAATTACAAATTAACAAAGCATTACTTTTTTTTGTCTATTTCTATTTCTATTTTTATTTTTTAATAATTATTATTTTAATATGTATATGCACATATTTTTTTTCATATGGGTCTATCAAAAACAGTCTTTCTACCAATTAGGGATAAACATGCATAGTGCTGAACTTCTTTAGACCCGCATTCAGTGACGGAGTCAAGAATTTAAAATAGGAGGATCCAAATATTTAATTTTTTAAAATCTTGGAGGGCTCAATGTATCACTGAGTCCCAAATAACTCCGTCTTTATATGTGTGTGTGTGTGTGTGTGTATATATTAAAAATTAAAAATATTTAATTTTTTTAAATTCTGGAGGGGCCAATGCCCGCATATCAGCAAGACTTTCATTGAGTTGTTGTTGTTGTTGTTTTTATTGTTATTGTTATTATGTAAGGATGAGATTGGGTTAGGTCACACTTAAGCCCAAAAATATTTTGACCCGCCCAAACTTAAGTCCAGTTAAATTTACAGAAGTGAATTCGAAATTTTAAAAGTTTAAATTGAACTAAAATTTAAATTTTTCTATAAAAAGATTATATATATAATTAATTCTAAATTTAGTATTATGTCGAACTTCTTTATATCTAAAATTTGATATGGAGGATAATTAAACCTCACTTTTTTATTACCCTAATAAATTGGATTAGGTCTAATGTATCAAGAAAATTTTAATTGTCATAGTCTATGTATTTATTTTAAAAATCATATATAATTCATTATCTACATTAAAATTTTCATATTTATTTTTTAAATGTAGACTTCATTCATAAGATTATTTATAAATCAAACTCCTTAAAGTTAATAAAAAAATATTATTTTTCAAAAATATGTGAGACATAGAGACAATATTTAATCATTTATCAAATAAAAAATATTCATAACATTGGTTATTGGAAATTTTATCCATAAGATTATTTAAAATTCAAATTATTTATCATCACTTCAAAAAAGATTAATCAAAAGTTAACCATTCAAGTTAAAATGGGATGGATAGATAACCTACTAGGTAACAAATTCGTAGTGCAATTTTCCAAATCTGATCCTGCAAGATTGGAGCAGCAATTTTTGTTAGAGAGAGATCATTTTCATGTACCAACCATATATGATATAACCGACATATGATTATTATAATAAAATAATTAATCCCACCAATCTGATCTGCATGTGCTAACAAACATCTGTAGAACTTCCATGGCTTCACACTTTAATATGGTAGACCAATAGCTAGTCATTTTCTTATCAAACTTGATCTATAAATTTTAAAATAAGCTTGACCTAATCCAAAATTATTTGAATATGAATTAAAATCTAAAATTAATTTAAATATTTTAAAAACTAAATTAAAGTTAAACTGATAAGATTTATTATTAAAGATCGAATAAAATTGAAGGTTTTAAAAAGTGAAAAAGGGGTTGCTATAGCCGACTAGTAACATGCAACTAAGGGCTGTGTTTTAGTCTTGTCCGATGTCGAGGTTCGTCAAACTTAATTGTGATGCCTCAGTCACGGGTGCTCTGAGTTCAGCATTTAAAGGGGGCCTCATTCGAAACTCGAGTGGACGTTGGATTGGTGGATTTGTATCAAATCTTGGTCGATGTCTTATTCTGCGAGCAGAGATTTGGAGTATTTTTCATGGTCTTGAATACGCGCTCTCTATTAATGCTCGTAATATTCTGATTGAGTCTGACAATGCTATTGCGGTTGATATGATTAATGATGTTGCTTCACCTAGTGCAAGCTGTTTAAGCCTCGTCCGTCAGATTAGACAGCTTCTTAATGCTTTTGATTCCGCCCATCTATCGCACATTCATCGGGAAGGAAACTTCGTGGCCGATAGCCTCTCTCACCATACCTACACTTTCGATCTGGGAGTGCATTATCTATCAGAACCGCCTGATTGTATCGCCTCTTGGCTCTTCCATGATTTTGTTGGTGTCACTTATTTTCGCTAGTCAGTTTGTAATGCCCTCGGAATCAACCAAAAAAAAGTGATTAAAAATCGTCATCTCTTATTAAAAAATTAATAATCAATTAAAAAATTATTAAATAAAATTAATTAATTAATTTTAATTTAAAATAAATTAATTAATTTTCGAAGTTACCATCTTTAATTCCAAAAGGGCAAACCCTACCCAATCGTCTCCTACATAGTCGTACTCATGAAGTCATGATCAAATATAAGTTTTGATAGATTAAGGATGACGAAAACAGGAATAAGGAAGGAGTTAATAAAGCTAAGGAAAGATAAGTTTAATAACGAATCTTTATCGTCATAGCCGCCCATACCCGTAGACTTTGATATAAACATGTTCGTTGTTATCTTATAATTTGATATTATAAGATAACGATGAACTCGATTATAACCATGTGTGTAATTTTTTTTATGTAATTATTGTCATATAGGCTGTAAGGATCACAATGGATTAAGTCAACATTTTTTTAATAAATTCAATAAATGAATTTGAATTTTTAAAAATTCAACTTTATTAGTTAAATTAACATTTAAATAAATAAAAAATATACATATATATTAAGAAAGCGAGCCTGAAGCAGTTTGTAAGATTACTCTTCTGTGACTAAAAGGTTACGGATTCATGCAACAGAACTATCTGTAGTGGTTTGATCTAATCGTAAGGTATGAGATTTTAATCCCATATTGGTTAAATACAAAATTGATATGAAAATTATAAGAACGTTGGGTTCTCTACGCTCATAAGCTAGCTTTTGAGGTGTGGCTCTCCTAAAATCCTTATCAATTGGTATCAGAGCCGGTCTTAGAGTGATGGCCCATGGTGTAGTGCCTTGGGAGTGCCAGCCGTGACCAACAAGGATCTCAAAGTAGTGACTCATGGAGTGGTAACCTGAAAGTGTCAGCCATGACTAACATGCCCGTGACCAGTGAGGACATTGGTCCTTATGGGGGGACGAATGCTACGGTTTGATCTAATTGCAAGGTATGAGACTTGAATCCCATATTGGTTAAATACAAAATTAATATGAAATTTATAAGGACTTTGGGCTCTCTACCCTCATAAGCTAGCTTTTGCGGTGTAACTCTCCTAAAGTATTTATCAATATCCTCTTTGTCAAAAACAAAAAAAATTAACTTTTTTACTAACTTAATTAATTGGATTAAGTAAAGCTCAGTGCAATTAAGAAAATTTAAATGTCTTAGTTATATGTTTAACTTAAAAGGTGATATTTATTTTAAACTCCAATATAAACTAGATATTAAATTTTTTATATTATTTTTTAAATATAAACTTGATTCATTGGATTATTTAAAGTTTAAACTCAACAAAAAAAATTATTCAATAGTTATTATTATTTTTAAAAATATGTAGGATATATAAAGACAATATTTTAATCATTTATCAAATAAAACAATATTCATAATCAATTCTTCAAATGGAACAAATGAAATCACCTTTTTTTATAGATATTGTTTCAATAATGTTTTTAAAATCGGATCGGTGATTGAACCGGAAAAGTAACTGATTTAAGGATCAATGATTCAACCGAAATTTAATCGTGATCGAATCGATGACTAATAAATATATAAATTTTTATTTTATATATTATATATGCAAGATAATTTTTAAACATACTATTTAATTAGTTATCTAATTGTAAATTTAATTTAAACCTTCAAACTTCAAAATATACAAGTTTTTTTTAAGCTCACCAATACGACACAAAATAAGATAACAAAACTCACTAGTCATATTTCATCAAAAAGATAAAAAAAAATATCACTAATCATAATGTTCATTCAAGTTGAAATCATCAAAATCAAGGCATTTTAAATCGATCGGCCAGTTCTTTCTTTCACCGATTCAGCAGTTTTTACTGGTCTGAACGTAAAATGAACGGGTCAATCACTAATAAAAAATAAGGGCTAAACTGTATTGTTTTATACTCCAAATCACTGATTCTCTGATTCGATCGATCGGTTTGGTCCGATTTTTTAAACATCGACTTCAACTCTCGAGTCCAGATCCTCTGTCTAGTTTTATGGTGTCTTATTGTGTCCAGTGAATCTCAGCCATTTATTTATGCGGGCTCCACGTTTATTTACGTAGAGCCCACGCGGAACTCGTATAAATGAATGGCTGATATTCACTGGACACAATAAGACATCATAAAACTGGACAAAAGATTTGTTCCCTCAACTCTCTACCAAT